>APFE030440506.1:9005-21702 GCA_000404065.3 Pinus taeda | reverse complement strand
GACGGTAGAACTTATGTTTAGTTTAGGGTTTTTTGCCCTAGAAGGCAACCCCTCTCTTTGTATGAGGGCATTGTATTTGAGGCTGTGAGATATAGATGTGTATTCTGTGTGAGCGAGAAAGAGAGAGGTGAGATTGTGAGAGAAGACAGAGGATATTACAACATATTTGTTGTAGGTTGTGTCTCTTCATTTTGCTGGATAATAGAAAGGAAGGGCTGGCTGTTTGGGGTGGACGTAGCCCAAACTGGGTGAACCACGTATATCTGTGTCTCTCTTGTTTTGTGCGTTTTCTGTGTTTATATTTCTGCAATATTTTATGTGCTCCATTGCTTCGTAATATTTAATTTCCTAACATGAGCCCTAGGTCCTTCATCTCAATTTATCTTGCAAGATCCTTTTTGCAATATTTTACTAACTTCTCATCACCTATTAGAATTAAATCATCGACATATAATACTATAATCAACAATTTACCTTCAACCACAATATGGTAAAGGTTCGCATCTGCTTCTTTTGGTGAAGCCCAACCCAGTGAAATAACTATCAATCCTAGTGTACCAAGCACAAGGTGCTTGTTTCAACACATACAACGCTTGCTTGAGTCCGCACACATGTGACTCTCTGTTGAAGGTCTCAAATCCTTTTGGATGCTCAATGTACAACTCTTCCTTAATCACACCATTGAATGATTTGAATAGATTTGAATGAAGAGTACCTTGCTACTGGAGCAAAGGTCTCCTCGTAATCAATTCCCTCCGCTTGAGAGAACCCTCTGAACACAAATCTGGCCTTGTGTTTCTCCACACTCTCATCTACTACTTTCTTTAATTTGTAAAGCCATCTGGAACTCACCATTGACTTGCCTACTGGTCCTGGGACCACTTCCCAAACATTGTTTCTGATAATGGAGTCATAATCCTCAACCATGGCATCAACCCATACTAGTTTATGCACTACGTCCTTGAATGAGGATGGCTAAATCTGTACACCCTCACTCATCAAAGCCATGTAGCCAGTGTACCGATCTGGTGACCTCCCCTTCCTATGTTGTGATGTGGGTGCTCCCACATTCTCTCTAGCATCATGCATCAATCTGTCAGCCTCTCCGATGTGCTTACTCCCATCTATGGAAGTCTTTTCATTAGTGGGTGCTTCCACTCTCTGCTCCTATGCATGTGGTTGTCGACATCATCCCGAGGTTCTTACTTTGGAGCTAAAAGCTCCTCATCTCCATGCAACTAAAGCTCCCTCTCAAGAGAACATCTCATGGCCTTCTCTTCATCGAACTTCACATCTCTACGAACCACTGTCATCCTGTGAGATGATAGGTACACCCAATAATTGTGAGGTGTATCAGTGTACCCCACAAATATGCCCAACTCAATTTGTGGCTTTAGGCTTTTCTCTACATCCTTGGTAGCATGATAGTAAAATGATGAATGAAGATCCTGAAGTGTGCCACATTTGGTTTCTTACCTGAAAATTCTTTTTCTAGTGTACTCATCCCTAGATCCGATGAGGACTCTTGTTCTGCACATATACAACTGCGTTGCATGCTACAACCCACAAATACAAAAGCAGGCCCTAATCATGTAACATTGCCTGTGCATCTTGCACAATACTTTTGTTCTTCCTTTCAGCCACCCCATTTTGTTGTGGGTTATGTGGTGCTATTAACTCTCGTCAAATGCTTTTTGATGCAAAACAGTTCTGGAATTCATTCGACACATATTCTCCACAGTTATCGCTCCTAACAACTTTAACTTTCCTGCCAGTTTCTTTCTCAACAAGTGCTTTAAATTCACAAAATTTAGCGAATGTCTAATCTTTCTTCTGCATGAAGAAAATCCGACACTTACAAGAAAAATCATCTACAAATATTACATAACAAATGTGCTTGGTCATCGAGGCTGTTGAGAACGATCCACACACATATGATTGAACTCTTTCAAGGATTGCTTGCGCTCGACTGTCCTTGTCATGAAAGGTATATTTGGTGCACTTCCCTAATGTACACCCTTTCCATGTGTCTCTCTACTCTAGTGTACCCTTGGGAAGTCCTTTATAAATTTTTTGCATGATCTTCAAAGCTCCGTGGTGCAAGTGACCCAATCTTCTATGCCACAACTCACCGATGTCTCAGCTTTGCACCTTCTCTACTTTTGTTCTCAAAGAAGCACAATATTCTACATCCAATTTGTAGAGGTTCTTCACCTGAACCCTAGTCCGCTTCACTTGTCCTGAGGCTATGTGATGAAGGAAATCCTTTCCTTGACTAAATATCACATCGTAGCCACATTCCTCCAACATGGCAACTGAAACCAAATTCTTCTTCGAACCTGGAACATACATGACATCTTTTAATGTGAGAGGAGAATGATACTCCCTCTGAAAGGTAATAGTACTGAAGTCAGTCACTTTATACCTCCCATCATCTCCCATTTCGATGTTCATCTAGAGGTCCTTCTCCTCTAAGTCACTGAAGAATTCTTTGTTGTCGGTCATATGGAATGAGGCTCCACTATCCAGATGCCACACACTACCCATTATTAATTTCACCATGCAAGTGATGAGGGTGAAATCCAACTCGAATTGTGAAGCAAAAGCTTCACTTGCCTTTCCTCCTGAGGGTTTCTTTCTGACCTTCTTATGTGGACCCTTCGTGGCATAGTGCCCCAACTTGTGACAGTGAAAACATTTAATCTTCGACATGTCCTTCTTCTTGTTGCCCTGGCTATAATTTTATTTGGAATGGGATGAATTGCCTTTCCCTTTCTTCCCATTTCCATCTAAGGCACAATTCTCCTCAACATCATGCTTGGATGAGGATCCAACTCTGGTGTTCCACCGAATCTCTTCTTTCACCAAGTCAGACCACAAACCCTCCCACTCTGGTAGCTTATCCCTCCCATTTACTAAGTCTTGATAACTGTGCCAGCTCTAAGGAAGGCCTTGAAGTACTAGGCTAACCAAATCATCTTCGACAACTGTAACACCAACACTTCCAAGCTCATCTCGACATTGGGTGAACTTGGTCAAGTACTTTTGGTATTTTGTTGCCTTCTCCATCTTGATTTTCCTGAGCTTGTCCTTCAGTGCTAACTTCCTCTAGTCACTGTTGTTTTGAAATAGGTTTGTCAAGGCCTTCCACATTACATATGGATTCTCCTTACCGTGGAGGTTCAATACAATATGATCTTGAACTCTTTCTAGGATAATCCTTCTCATCTCTGCAACACATTTTCTCCACTCTGCCAGATCCTAAGCATCAACAACTGGAGGCTTAGGAATATATTTGTCTATGAATTCCTTAAGCCCATTGTCTTCTGTTGCACTAAAAATTGTTACCTTGACATTCTGCAATCTATGTGAGTCCATTACCACTCATACTTTCCTCCTTTGCAAGTCTTAAGCCTCAGTTCCTCATATCAAGCCTTGAAAATAAGAGAAAGCCCTCAAAAGTCTTTAAAAATCTGGTTCCGCACTTTCTCTTACTCTTACCTGCGGTCCCGCACCTAATGGTCATGTCCCCTGCGCACTTGACCACTCTGTCTCTGTGTTAAGGGTGTGGACCCCTATAAAAGTTAAAAAGGCGCGAGTACACTCTGAAAAACTCACTTTCAGTCATTTCTAGAAGCTTTTGGAAGGAATCTTGAGGTGGCAAGTTCGCTCTCTTAAGGTTCATGCATCCCATACCTTAAGGAGCTAACCCCTTGATGTGAGGAGCTTATCCCTTTGAAGGAGGATTCTATCCCTTCATAGATGGAACTGTAACCTCCTCCTCTGTACTATAAAATGAAGCATTGGGCTGGTTACTAAGGAGGTTGGAAGCTGAATATTTTTGAGGTGAAATGTTGTTGGAACTTAGTCTTCTTTACTTGAGTTTGTATGAGGAGAGATTACATACCTCTAAGATCTCATTTGGAGGAGTGCAAGGCTTGTCAAAGTAAAGGAAATTCCTATTTTGGACCCCACGAAGAGCTTGTTCAACATCAAGGCTGAAAAGGTTGTAGGGTTCTTATACTTCAAAGTTAATACAAATAAGTTTGTTTTTCTCAATAAGCTGTTCATTTATGGTTTATTTTATGGATTCCTTGATCACCATAATAGACATGATTTATGATATTTGCTATGCAGGTGCTATTTAATGTTTGCTTGTTTGTGATTGCAGGTCTTCAAAGTTAACTCTTTCGAATTATTGAAGGATGACTACTACGAAGAAGCATTGGATCTAAGGTAGGATCTTAACACCTTTATAATATTTACTTATAAATCACATATGTCTAGAGAAATATAGGTTTGTTTGTCCGTTTGTTGTAGACTATCTTCTGATACTAGGGAGATCGGCCTTGTCTGCAAGATCGATTTATCCGACCAACAAATTGGCGACTCCGCTGGGGAATGAATTTGGTTTTTGGTTTTCCTTTGTTTTGACTTGAGAAAATTGTTTTCGTTTCTGGTTTTTGATTGATGTATACTGGCTTGGGTAGTTTTTAAATCTCGGAGTATTTTTTGTTTTTTTCGAAGTTTTCAGGGGACCACACTTTCTTTTTACAGACAGTGCAGGCATCTCCGCACTTTTCCTTTAGTAAACAGAGCGAAACCACACCTGTTACTTCTGGAGCCTACGGACCCTGTTAAATTTTTTTGAAAAACCTAAAATACCTTCTTCCAGTTAGGTTTAGGTTTCATTTAGGATTTTAGTCCCTACCAAGATCTGTATTTTTCTTGTCAAAAATCTCTTGTGAGTGAGTTCCAATAGTATTTTTGTTTTGGATGATTTTCTAGAAGTCTTGCATGCTTGGAGTGGTTTTCACGTTGTCTCTGTAGTGACTCAAAGATCAGAAGCTTGAGAAACCTTAGATCACCCTGGTGTCTTTTTGTCTTCTTGATGAGTCTGACTTGGTTGTGAAATCTATCCTTTGTGAGAAATAGATTTAGTTTTCTCGCTGCAAATCTTTGAACAAACTTTGTTATAAGTTCTGAATTTCATTTTTACAAAAGAAAACATATCTTGATGTTTTTTGATTGGTTTGTTATTCTGAACAAATGAATCCTTAGTTTATTGAAAAACTAAGTAGAACGTCCTCAAAAAGAATTGAAGCTTTTATTTAATTAGATTTTTAAAAGTTTTTAGATCTCAAAATTAGTTTTTGTAGTTTTGAGTGTTTTTCTAGAACTTGTAGATGTCTTTTGAAGCAAATTGTTTTCTTGTAGTTTCGAGTTTTGAAAATGGAAAGCGATTTATTGTGAGCAATAATTATTAGTCTCGTTTTGAGTTCTTATTGAAAAAGACAAAAAAATTTCTTTCCATTTCCATGTTGAAAGAAAGAATTGTTTCTTAAAGAATTGCATTCTCGAACTCTTTCTTTTAGCCAGAATTTCATTGAAAGAAAAACGAATTGCTTATCATTTTAGGTGCATTTTTTTAGTTCTTTTGGAGTCGAGTCTTCACACCATCAAATTTTCATCTCCATACCTATTGACTTAAAGAACAACCCATAAAAGCAATGCTTAATTAAAATTGATCTAGTAATCTTTTTTATTTCTAGGGCTCTTATCACCAATATAGCTTGGGCTAGTATCTTGGAGTAGGGAGTAATTAACTCTCCAAGATAGTTAAAACAAACAAGTAGCTATATCTTGTGGTAGGAAATAAATCCAATTGTAATTGATATAATCTAGGAAGCTCTTCTTAAAGGAGTCAATCACGAGATCATGTCCGAACCTTTGAGATAATAAAGTCTGTCTCATTGGGAAAGATAGAAGATTTGCGCGTATTAAAAATGGTAAACCTCGGATTAACCATTGTCGAGGAGCTTGGGGTCACTTGTTGGTAAACCTTGGATTGATCATGTCGAGTAGCCTTCAAGGGGATTGAGCTTTGTTACTCTGCCCTTGCACGTATATCAGATCGTAGACTGTTCCCCTAGTTGTATTTGTTACTGTTGGTAACCTTAGTGACCATAATCTTAAGATTATTTCCTAAGGTGACGGTGAAGGACGGGTCTCACTGTACCTGGAGCAGACGTCGACTAGACTCATTTGGACTCTTTGGGGGGTTCTCTTCACTCGAGATGGTTATGTGAAGAAACTTATGCCAGTCTGTTTCATTAAGCAGGTTGTCAGGGTAACTGTTCCAACTGCCTTTTCTGTATTGAATTCTGCGGCGTTGGATTTCATCACCAACTAGTGTTTTCAGTACGGAAAGTTACTGTTTGTGTGTGGTTTGAACTCTTAGATTTTTTAGGCGTGTGATTCACTTTTTTGTTTCTTTATAGACTTTAGGTGCTTTTGTTGAAATTTTCTTTGTTTGCGTGTGATTACTTTCATCATACACCCAGAGATTATTATCCTTGGTTAACCATGTCAAGACAGTCATCCATTTTTTCCCAATCACCAGAAACATTTTTATATGGCAGTCCTACTGTTCCTTTAGGGTACCAGTCACTTTCTGGTATTTTTTCAGGAGCAACTCCTAGACCAAATGAATATCAGTTATCACCTGGTAATAATGGAACTAAAATGTTGAATGCAGAGCAGATTTTTATGATGTCTGGTAGTATTCCAAATCCGCAACCTCAAGGTAGTCAGTTACCGCCTGGGGGGAAACCTTAGGGTAGTCAGTTATCGCTTGGGGGGCAACCCCAAGGTAGTCAGTTTCCGCTTGGAGGGCTACCTCAAAGTTTTCAACCTTCAGGATAGTACATACCCCAAGGTCAAACCCATATTCCTTAGGATGCTTATCAACCCAAGATTCAGTACATGCCTCAGGGTTATCAACCTCAAGGTCAGTACCCAACTCAGGGTTTCTAACCGCCTTCTGATCAGTCATTTTTACAAGGAACTGGAAATGTACCTCCTAACTATCAACCCTACATTCAACCAGGTTATGGTTCTCCTTATGTATAACCTTTTATGGGTTTCGGAATGAATATGGTGTGGGATCCATCACAAATTCAATAGACTTTGCAACCTAATGTGCAGTAATTTAATCAAATTGGACAACCTTTGGGTTCTGGTCCAACCCAACAACCTGTCTAATCTATGGTTCAAACCTCTGCACCTAGTGTAGTTCATTAGCCTAGGCCTAGTTCATCTCAAACTCCGCCTCAAACTGCTGCTGTAACTACTGCAGCTTCTGTTCAAACTACCCCACCTACTTCTGGAGTATTAGCAGCTCTAGTTTCTATTATCCCTGCATCAGTGTCAACTCTTGAAGTCTCTGTACCCAAGTCAGGACCTACAGTTCAGACTTTGATGCAGATGCCTGCAGGACAAGTTGGTCCAAGTACAACTGCCACGAGTCAACCGTACTAGGGATAGTATCAATCCAGTCCTACTATACAAAATCCAGTTTATCAGTGTCAACCGTACCCTGGCTATACTTATCAGCAACCTCAACAATCCCAGTTTGGTTCGGTTAATTCTGGTTTCCCAGGAGGTTCTAACATTCCTAACGCAAATCTGATTCCAGGTTATCCTGGATATCCTCCTCCTGGAACTGGTCTCATTCCACAAGGTTTTCGTGAACCTAATTGTCAGTTACCATTTATTGCAACTTTGGATTTCCCTGATTTGTCGCGCCTTACAAACGATCTGATTTATTATCTTCTGAATTGGCTGCCAATGCCTAATAAGTTGCCCAGTGATATCTCGAAGTTTGAGGGTAAGTCAAGAGAGGATCCTTCGAATCATGTGATGACTTATCACCTTTGGTGTGCATCTAATTCTATCATAGATGATTCAATTCGCTTATGTCTTTTTCAAAAAACTCTTATTGGTCTTGTCACCAAATGGTACATTGAGTTAACACGAGGCTCTTTTTATAACTTTAGTCAGTTAGTTACTTCTTTCTTAACTCATTTTTAGTTGCCTGTCAGATATGACAATGGCACGGAATTGTTAACTTCATTAAAACAATCTACGTCCACATATATTTCTGATCATATTCATGAATGGTGACGTAGAAGGTGTTTAGTGAAAGTTTTCATTCCAGATCAAATTTTAGAGGAATGGTTTGTTAAATCATTATTACCTAAAATCACTAAGGATGTAGCTAAGGCTGGAGTTGTTACTGAAGAGCAAGTAATTGCTCAGGCTCAGTACCTTGGCCTCGTTTATACGCAGTCAGGTACTTTACACGAAAAAATACCTGATCTTCCGAAAACTACAACTCCTTCAGGATCTCATGCCGCTGATGGTGTGATTGGTTCAATTAGTTCTAAGAGCAAGAAGAAATCTTCAAAGAATTATTCTCCTACAACAACTTTAGTAAAGTTGATTCCCTGAAAGGAGATTCTTCTGTTGAATTTTTTTTCGATGTCCATGTCGTAGATTCATCTACAGTCAAATCCAGTAGTAAAGAGAAGGAGAAAAATAAAAACAATCAAAATTCAAAAGAGAAAACAAATAAAAATGAATCTGTTGACGAAAAACGAAAACCTCGCTATCCTTGTTTCATCTGCGATGATGATCATTTTACTAAATAATTCCCATATCGAGCAGAGTTTTCAGAATTTGTTAAAGGTTCTCAAACACCTATTGTCTTTAAGGATCCTTCTCCTACTCAAGATAGTAAAGCGGTTGCTTCTTCCTCCAATACCTCGGAAGAACCCATCATGATGATGTCTCATGTCAGGATTGCGACGTGATCGCAAGATTATGGTAGTAACAATCATGTTGATGGTAAAAAAGCAGAATCTTGTGATTCAAACCCATCAACTTCAACTCCTCCTATTTCTCATCCACTACGGATCGAGAAATCCAACCCAGACTTAGTAACCAAACCGCCTGCTAAAGGTATATTTTAGAAATCAGTTGCACGAGCTGCTCAGGATTATAACAGTGTTGAAGACTTGGCCATTGCCCCTTCAACAATGTCGGTTTTGGAAGTGCTGCAATCATGTCCAGAACAATGTAAATTACTACTGTCTGCTATAGGAGCTGTTGATATTCAGGATTCGAACCTGATAATCTTTGATTTAGAGAATAGTACACCTCGCCTACCCCATCAAATGGCTTTCCAGATTCCAACGTTAGTCAAAAACAGACCTTACTTTCGGATTGTGATTAATGAGGGAGATTCTACGTGTATTATGTTGATCCAGTGTTGGCGATCACTTGGTTCTCTAACACTTAATCAGTCCCCGATGATTCTAAAGGCTTTTGATGGCTGAGGGTTCCATCCTTTTGGTATTATGGAAGATTTACCTATAGGGGTAGAAGGCAAGACTGTAAATCTAGATGTGGAAGTGGTTCATGCCCCTCTAGATTACAACCTTCTCCTGGGTCACAGTTGGTCTTATTCTATGACTGCTATTGTTTCATTGGTCTTTCGGCTTGTTAAGTTTCCTCACAATGGAAAGATAGTAACAATCGACCAGCTGAGTTATTTCTCATCCTACCCAGACTCTACTGATAGTGTTCAACATGTCGGTAAAATGACTATCCCTTACCAAGATGTTGGAGTAGGATTGATTAAAGATTCTGGTTTACTAGGAAATTTTTCCTTCCCTCCTCCTAACGTATTGCCTTCATTTTCCAATATTCATATGATTTCATCAAACACTATTGCTTTTGATGATCCTTGAATCGTACTTTCCGATTTCGAGGTGGATTCATGTCATGGCGCGATGCCTATGAGTCCCTTTGAAATTGCATATCAGGCTATACACTCATTTTCTGATTCCTGACCAGTCGCGAGGATAGTTTCTTCCCGTCTCAACCTCGTTAAAAAATGAAACTGGATGTTGCGAGGATAGTTTGTTCCTGTCTCAACCTCGTTAAAAAATGAAACTGGATATTGTGAGGATAATTTCTCCCCGTTTCAACCTCGCTAAAAAATGAAACTAGATGTCGCAAGGATAGTTCTTTTACTGTGTCAACCTCGTTAAAAAATGAAACTGGATGTTGTGGGGATAGTTTGTTCCTATCTCAACCTCGTTAAAAAAAATGAAACAAGGAGTCATAAGCATAGTTCCTGGTCTTGTGTCAAGCTCATTAAAAAATGAAACAAGGAGTCATGAGCATAGTTCCTTTTCTTGTGTCAAGCTCATTTAAAAAAAATGAAACAAGGGTTTTGAGGATAGTTCTTGCCCTGTGTCAACCTCATTAAAAAATGAAACAACTCCCTTTTTTAGGTCGAGTCTTTTCAAGAACTTGAAAGTAAACCTTCATTTCATCCACCTAGTTGAATGCAATGAAGCTTGGGGGGCATGTACCTCGATTTGCATCATTAAGCTGGGGGCTTGCGAACTTATAACAAGCATAGTTTTTCGTTTCAAGCATGTGTAAACATGAAACCGAATCCAAGCAGATTTTTTCATTTCAAGCTTGTATAAACATGAAATTGAATTCAAGCAGAGTTCTCTATGGTTCAAGCTTGTGTAAAAATGAACCCATACCCATTTTACATCTCGTGATTGTCGTTTTTATCCGCTAAACTCTGTTAGATGAGCCTTGGTTGTATTCATCCCATCGCCACCATCTCTTTGGCCGATCATATGGTTTCACTTGGTTGTTTTACCTTTCCTGAGGGATCGCAGTTATGAGTGGTTTTATTAGCCAGCCTCTTAAACATGACATGTTTTGAGTAGTTCCACCATTGCCGGAACCAGTTTCTACCCTTTATACAACTCGCTCCTCTAGGACGATTCCTTTTTAAGCTCTTTTTTGACTCGTAAAGTATGAAAATATTGCTGAGTTTTTCCCTTTTTAAACTCGTTAAAATGGAATTAAAAGGACAGTCCACTTACAGCTCTCTTCTGACCGTATAAACATGAAAAGATTTTCGGACTTTTGTCGTTTCTTGTTTGATATTGGTAATAAAACAATGTGTCTTTGATTGCTTTTTACTTTTTCAGATCGGAGCCACTAATTATGAAAATTACTCCTTGATCGTAATGGTCAAGCGGTTCTATCAAGTATTATTTTATACTTTTTCAAGCTTGGGGGACACAAATTTACGAAAAAGGAAAACCATGGAGTTTTCTTAAGTTTTTCTTCTGACTCCCTAAAATTGAAAAACACTGAGTTTCTCCTACACTGGACTCGTTAAAATTCAACAGTAAAGGACTTGTTCAAATTTAAACACGAACGGACCACTCCTTCTTAGGGTTCAAATTTTAAACTAAGTTGGACTCATCCGAAGGATGAGCTTATAATCAAGCAAATGTTATCCTCCTCAAGCCTGTCAAAAATAAAGAGGTACTTTCAGGGAATGGTGGGGTAAAAGAGAGAAAAATGAACTTGTTTGTTATACTTTTTGTTTAGAAAAGCAGTTAACCACTCTTGAACACGACACTTTTTGTTCACCTAGGTTGGGGAATCCTTTGCCTAATAGTTAATCAAACCATATTGAAAGTCTTCAGCCAGTTTTTGGGTATTAGCTTTAGGTCAATTGTCACCAAACCATCTGCAGTGTCGTTATGTGTTCAAGCGGTCAGTTCAAATAAACCATTCATTCACAAAATATCTGTCATCCATCTTGACCATCCCTGAGTTAGTCCTTGCCAAATAGATTTCTTCAAAACTTGATCTATTATTTCGTGTTGTGGGCTTGTCTATGATGGATCGCTTTCTATCAACTCCAACTCATTATCTAGAAAGATGATCTAGAAATCGTCAGTACCTTGGAATCTGCATGCCTCAATGGCAGGTTTCTCGCCTTTGACGACAGGTTGCATCATTGACCTTCGATCAAAGGATTCTGTGACGTGTTCAACATCGACTCATTTATTCACATTTCATGGATTGTACTAAGTACTTTGAGGGCCATTTACATTACTGGTGGTTTCTCTCATACTTGTTAACAGCTTACATCATCGACTGGTAATCAAGTGGTTTCTACCATGTTGGACTTTGACACATTCATTCACATGGATAGAATCGTACTAGTTCGGGAAGCAGAAATCAAGACCCTAGATCTAGTTTCCACCATCCAGGCTGCGAGGAATTTTGTTATTCTTTATACAGTGGACTATTCATAAATAGATGGTTGTGCCCACAATGTGTCTACATATGTCTATACTTGTGATGTATTACAAAATCATTCCTGTATCAGAGCATTTTAGATAGTTTTCTAGTCAGTTTTGATCTGAGTATGGGAATGCCTACCTCAGCGATGATATGTTCATATATATATAGATAGATAGATATTTTGCATTGAATGTTTTTACAGGTTCCGACCAAGGTGTCCACAGGAAGATCCTTGAAATGATAAAGCACTTCACTCTTCTTAGATGACAAAACCATCCTCATCTATTACAGACTTCTTACTTTAGGGGGCAATCTGTTGCAAAAAAAATGTCACCTTGACATTCTGCAATTAGTGTGAGTCTATCACCACTCATACCTTCCTCCTTTGCAAGTCTTAAACCTCAGTTCTTCATATCAAGCCTTGAAAATAAGAGAAAGACTTTAAAAATCTCTAAAACTTTGGTTCCGCACTTTCTCTTAGCATTACCTGTGGTCCCGCACCTATTTATCATGTCCCTTGCCCACCTGACCGCTCAGTATCTGTGTTATGGGTGTGGACCCTTGTAAAAGTTAAAAAGGCGCAAGTACATTCTTAAAAACTCACTTTGAGTCATTTCTGGAAGCTTCTAGAGGGAATCTTGAGGTGGAAAGTTCGCTCCTTGAGGGTTCATGCATCCCATACCTTAAGGAGCTAACCCCTTGATGTGAGGAGCTTATC
>APFE030440494.1:167313-177560 GCA_000404065.3 Pinus taeda | reverse complement strand
AGATTAAGCAGTTGGGCACCTTTATTTCTCTACCTAGCTAGTCATCTACCAAGCTTGAGCTGTTTGGTCAGGGAACATTCTCTATTCTGCAGGAAGCAATTTAACCATGGCATGGTCCAGTTTAGATTATTGGGCCATCCATCAAGTATGATTAGCAACAGTATTTGCAAAGCATGATACTGCCCAAAAGCTAGTAGTGGCATTTTGACTGGCCACTTTCCTGGTCTTTAGTTTGGGGTTCATTTTCACTTTTTCTTGACCACTTGATTTTCTTTCCTTTTGATTATTCTTTTAAGGCATACCCTCTTTTCATTTTTTAATTTTTATAGCATGTACACAAAATATCGAACCTTTGCAGCCTGCAATGATGAACATATTTAGCCCCTCCACTGTCAATCATGAAAGATGAAACCTATTGGTATAGGAACCTAACAGTTCCTCTGAAAGTTGTGATTTCCTTAGCAGGGAGGAAGTCATTGTTTCCTCAAGATAGCTTTGGACGACAATAGTAGAGTTTTTGGAAATAGCTGTTCTACAGAGAATCATTATTTTGTTATTGATACCTTTCATTGTACTGACATAAAACAATTTCTCCACTAAAGGTTGTTTCATCAAACTTTATGAAGTTGAAACTAGTATCATATCTAGACTAGAGTCTTTAACTGTATCTTTCAATAATAAGGATCAATTTTCCAAAAGATTTGCTATTTATACAAGCGAAAAGATTAAAATCTGAAAGAGAATTGGTGTCTTACTTGTAAATGCCTAATGTAACCACTCACAACTGGTTTTATTATGAAAAGAAAAACAATTACTCTACAAAATAGAAGAATAATCTTCTATGGAAAATATTTCTTGAGAATTTGTCCGTTAACAGGCAAAGAGTCTCTCTTACCTACTAAATCCTATAACACAAATGTTGATGGACCTATGATTTCTACAATTTGAAAAGGACCAAGCCAAATTATTTGAAATTTTGTATGTTTCCCTTTTTCTTCATGAGGCTTGTCCCATTTTAAAACTAAATCTCCTATCTGAAAATCTTTTCTGGTCATTATGTTTGAATCAAAAGAGGATTTTACTAGTGCTTGATGATGAGCATGGGTTTTCTTAGCATGTTCTCGTTGTTCTTCTAATTTGATTATTTCCATTTGTCTTAGTTGTAAGGAGGAAGTTGGTACTTCATCAATGTATTGAACTAGAGACAAAGAGGGGATTGCTAAATGAGTCAGAAGAACCACTTCTTTCCCATAAACTAAATTAAAGGGAGAAGTGTCGATAGAAGATTTTTGCGTTATTCGGTCTGCCCATAAAGCATATATTAAAGACTTATGCCAATTTTTATGATTTTGGTCAACTATTCTTTTGATAATCCTGATTAGGTTTTTATTTGTAGACTCAGCTAATCCATTGCCTTGTGGGTAATAATTGGCCGAATATTTAAGTTTGAATCCTCTTTGAAGTGCAAATTCAGTCACTGCATTTCCAGAAAAGTATGATGCATTATCAAACATTAAAGCGGAAGGCAATCCAAACCTGGTGATTATAAATTGATCTATGAACTCAATGTTATTTTCAGCATCAGCCGTCTTGAGTGGAACTGCTTCTACCCACTTAGTAAAATAGTCTGTTGCTGTAAGGATATATCTATGCTGCTTAGAAGAGTGAGGAACGATCTCACCTATTATGTCCAATCCCCACTGACTGAAAAGTTTCTCAATGTTAACTGGTTGTAGTGGCAAGGATGGCTTCTTTTGTCTCCCAACAGTAGTTTGGTAGACTTGACATTTCTTCATGTAACTGTGCGAGTCTTTGAATAACGTGGGCCAGTAATACCCTGCACGCAAGATTTATGTGCAGTAGCATCTCCAGCATAGTGTCTGCCTTTCGAATTTTTGATCGGAGAATCCACAGTAAGAGAATTTTTATACCAATGTTTCGAATCCCAAATGGGATCCATCATCAGGGAGTTTTTATAGTGTCTGCCTGCTGGACCATCGTGGAGTTCCTGCAAAAAATTTTTTAGCTTTAGATTTTTCAAGACATCTAAGGAGAACAGAATCATAATTTATTCTAAAAAGAATATCATTTATGAGCTGATATTGTTTGGATTTCAACCTTAGCGCTCATTTATTAGTATGATTGAGGTGTGAAGGAGCATACCCGTTCTTAAGGTAATAAATGATATCAGCGTATAATGATTCTGCATCGTTTAGGCTTACCTCGCACATTCGTACCTCTGCAGATGGAATTTCAGAAATTTGTGACGCTCCAGCCAGCATTTTGCAAAAGCCTTGACCTTTTACAAGGTTTGCTAGTTTGATTTCTATGTCATATTCTTGTAAGGCAATAACCCAATTGGCCCTTTTCTCACCCATATCCTTTTGTACTAGAAGATTCCTTACCGCTGGAAATGGTACTATGAATTTTGTATGGGTTTTGAGTAAAAAAGGTCTATAATATTTGATTGCTTTGAAAATGGCAAAGGCTTGTTTCTCCACATCTGAATAATTCAATTCAATGCCTTGTAAATTTGAACTGAAAAAGGCAACTGGGGCTTCCACCTTTTCTTGATTTGCCTGAGTGAGTATCACAACATATGACTTATCTAAGGTGAATGTATATAAAATAAAAGGCTCTGAAAATTTTGGAGTTGTTAAAGATGGAGCATTAATAATAGCTTGTTTGATCAGGTTGAATGCTTCATGTTCATCTTGGCCCCATTTAAAATATGAGTTCTTTTTAATCATGGCTTGTAAAGGAGACACTATTCGTGAAAAATATGGAACAAATCTCTTTGCAAAGTTGATCTGACCAAGGAAATATTGCATGGTTTTTTTGTTGTGAGGTAGGGATATTTCAGAAATCTCTTTGATTATGTCAGAATCGATGTGAATGCCAGATTTTGACACTATGAATCCTAGAAGTTTCCCTTCACTTAATGTGAAAAAGTATTTTTTCGGGTTAATTGAAATTCCATACCTTAAACAACATTGTAAGATTTGTTTTAAATCTCTAAGATGGTCACTTCGTTTCTTGGAATACACGGTTATATCATCCAAATAAATTACTACAGATTTATTGACTAAAACTTTGAATGCGATGTCCATGGCTCTTTGAAATGTGGCACCAGCATTAATCAAACCAAATGGCATCTTTCGATATGCGTATGTGCCCCATTTAGTTCTAAATGTGGTTTTTAATTGATCATCAGGATGTACCAACACTTGATTGTATCCTGAAAATCCATCCAAGAAAGACATTAATTCTGAACCCGCCACTGCCTGCAATATCTGTTCCATAGGTGGTAAAGGAAAATTATCTTTTTGGCAGGCTTTGTTAAGATTTCGAAAGTCAATGAAAATTCTAATATCTCCGTTTTTCTTTCTAACATGTACCATATTGGAGACCCATTTAGAATGTATGACGGGAAAGATTATTTTGGCTTTCAATAACTTATTGAGTTCAGTCTTTATCTGATTTTCTAAATTGGGATGGATCTTTCTCAACTTTTGTTGGACAGGTTTTTCATTATCGATCATTGGAATAGTATGTTGGATGATGGAAGTGTCGTATGTTTTGAGTTCATCATAGTTCCAAGCAAAAACATTTTTATATTGTCTCAAAAGACAAGTATACACTAATTTTTCTTCAGGGGCTAGGTCGAGACCTAGATTAATGTTTTGTGGTTTGGCATCGGTTCCTAGGTTTACTAATTCGTAATTCAAAGTTGAACTTTGGAGTTTTGAATTGGTAGACCTTTTAAACATATATTTCAAATCGTACAGGTCTTCTAACTTGACTACCGACTTAGGTATAGCATTGTTAGTGCTATCTTGTTGCAATTGTTGATCATGTTGGTCTTCGTCAATTATTTGATTGGAGTAGGATCCTTCAGATGTGGGGAAATTAACGATATCAGGATTGTCGCTGAATATTCTCCAATTTGTGATTTTATCAGGAATAGATGGTCTAAAGATTAATTCTATTGAGAATCTATCTGGACTATAATCTTCTGAAGGAATAAGCTTAGAAGCTACGTTAGCCAAAGGTCTGCACTTGCATTCTGGAGTTTGGGAATTGAAGAAATATTAAATGCTATAAAATGCTCAGTCAGATCTTGAACTAAAGATTGATAATGTTTTAAATGACCTGATAAGAAATGTATATTATTATGTACTTGTCTGACTACAATTTCAGAGTCTCTGAAAACTTGAAGGTACTTGACGTCTAACCCGATTGCTTTGTACAACCCTTAGACTAAAGCCTCATATTCTGGTGTATTGTTGGTGCAATCAAATTTGAGTCTGCATGTTAGCATAATTTTATCTCCTTCTGGACTAATTAGAACGCATCTTGCTCCTGCTCCTTCGTTAGATTTAGAACCATCAAAAAATAATTTCCAAAACAAAGATTTATTTACAGGATTATCTAAAAAATTGATACATTTTGAACTATCCATTTGAGAAAAAATTTCAACTTGGGACAAAAAAAAATGTTCTAAGTAAGGTGATGTATGAGTATTGAAATTGCCAAGGAAAGAATCTACTGAGTAATTGCCAATAATGCTTTTGTTATATGCTACTGGTTCATTTTCCCCCTCTAGCTCTGTTACTATGTATTTCTGATGTAGTTCTCGTTCAACTTTTATTTGATTTGGTTTACCATTGTAGGACAGCCACATGTGCGACCAGTCAGTTGCGAAGTATCCATGAAGTTTTTCTGACCAATCCCTGCTAAGAATTAAGCCATAAAATCCTAGAATATCAGCAACTAAAATGTCAATAACTTGACATACCTTCAGGTTGGATAACAGCCTTATGGTTACTTGATTTAGTTCTCCATTCACTTCGACTTGAGATTGATCTAGCTGAACTATGCACACAGAGGATTTATGTGGTTGAACGTTTAATTTGGCACATATGGACTTTGGTAAAATATTCGATGAAGCACCAGAATCCACTAAACAATTATGCACATTTTTATTGAAAATTTCATAAGGAGAAATGGTGGAGTATGAGATCTTGATCTTCCTCTAATTAAAGCAATGCCATTTGGATCAATCTTATTGGTCACATTAGTTGGAGGTCTTCCCATGTTCTGGGAAGCTTGAGAAAGTACAGCAGCAGGCAAAGGTGCAATTGGCACAGCATGTAATTCTTTCAACATTATCTTTTGTTGATTCTTTAACTTGCTCAATTCGTAAAGAGTGATGCTGGCCCTATTCTTTTTCATATATTCTATAATATTGCACTCCATTTCATCCGAAACGATCAGCATTTTAGATGGAGTTGATGAATCTGTTTGGACTGGGTTGGTTTGAGTCGCTTTAGATGTTGTTTTCTTTGTTGCGACTTTATCCTTTATTGCAGAGCTTGCACTCTTTGGCTTAGGGATAGTTTGGGGAGGATCAAGTTGATTTATACTTCGTGTGCTAACTGGGAATACTTCTTGATCTTCTTCTTGTGGGAGGATGAAATCCCACATTCCTTGTAACTCTACAACTTATTCTTCATCAATTTGCCCTTCAATGGAAATTTCCTCTTCCTCTTCTTCAGATTCAGCATTTGTAATAGCATTGGGCGGCTTTGAATCTGTTGAAGGGCCTCTTTTAAAAGCTCTGTAGGGCTTTTTTGAAGAAGTTTCTGCTACTTGCTTCTTGATGTCGACCATTTCATTGGACATGGTCTTCAGAACTTTTTGCAATCCCTCCAAATCGAATGGATCTTTTGCTTGTTTCTTCTTGGAATCTTCTTTGAAGGTGACTTTCTTGGATTTCCGTTCCTCTATCGCATATTTCTTCTCTTGGGCTATTATACGTTTCTCTACTACTATTGCTTCTTTCATGTTTTCGGCTAAGGTTGTTTTAATAGCCCTGTCCACGAAGATTGCTATGTTAAGCAGTGATATACCATTCACTTCGTACTTCTTTGCTAGGCTAGGAAGTAATAGGAATTTTGTTTAGGATTTTATTGAAACGTAAATTGAAATCTTTGATAGGCTCTCTTGACTCGGCCCTAAGGTTAGATAGGTCGTTGATTAGCGTTGCTGTAGACCTGTCATCACCAAACTTGGTTAGGAATTTCTCTTGGAAGATGTCCCAACTAGTGATAGATCCAGAGGGTAATGAGAAATACCATGATCTGGTTGTTCCTTGCAGAGTATAAGGAAAAAGTCGAACAACAACATCTTCATTAGTAACCCCATTGAGATTAATGGATAGCATAAAGTTTTTTATATGCTCTTCTGCTAGCATGCCTGCCTCGGGATTAAACTTAGGCAACCATTTCTCAGGATGGGCTGGTATTTGACTCAAGGCTGCAGGCATTAAGACTACCCCAGGGTTATTCCATAGAGTTTGGGTCATTTCTGAACTACTAATAGAGGAAAGTGTAGAAGATGATCCCTGCGGTTGGGAGGATGAAGATATTGTGATTAGAGATGACTGAGGAGGAGTCGTGGGGGTTGTAGTGGGCAGATGGACAATGATCTGAAGTGGAGTGGATGGTTGACTTCGCGGTGAAGAGGTTGAGATGGATGATGATGATGAAAGAGTCTCGCTATCTGACTCTTTAGGTGATTTCCTTGCTCTTTTCCTTTTGGGAAGAGGTAATTCGGTTGGTTGAATGCCAAAATTTTCACTCTTTAATCTGGTCAGGGGATGAGCAAGGTTATATTGTGAAGTCACGCTGCTTTGAGATTTATCAGATCTTTGAGGGGAAATAGAAAATCACTAAATTTTGTGAATCAAAGATTCGACTTCAGGAGGTTTAATAGTAGATTGTTCTGAAATGTCAGGGTTTGTAGTAGTGGTTGATGCTCCAACGACTTCTAACTCTGGATTTAAGTGTAATGGAGAAGTCGGGGGAGATGGTGAGGATGATTTACTCTCAGAATGGTGTTTAGATTTAGATTTACTTGCCATTCATAGTTCAAGCCCTCCTTCTAGTGCCAAATATGTTGAAGCCCTGAAAATCGGGTCTACAACAAGGGGGATACCCTCCTGGTCCGGACCTTGGTTGGCAGCTCCTTATCCGTTTGGTATAGCGGGTCTGACTGGGGATATGGGACCAGTTTCCCAATTTATGAGTGTGTGCGCGTGTAGAATTTGATGTTCCTTATCTAATATTTCCTAATTAAGATATTCTAATTCTAACTTTAATCTAATGCTATGCTATTGTATTCTAATAAGAAGCAACATCTAAGTCTATACTAACCCGTGGTGTAATTCTTCTATTATGCGATCTAAAAAGATTTCATATAACAACTAGTAATAAAGATCATTCAGCTATTATGAGAAAAGAAATCAATAAGGATGAACCACTTTGTATAATAAGTTAGACGAAATAGTTGTGAAAAACATATCACATAATGAGCTATTCATACATTAAGCATAAATAAATAGCTATCACGGTACAAAAGTGCCAAATGATAACTCAGGCATTCATGCAGTAATATATAAACAACTAAAAACTGCATATCACTTTAACACATAAGCAGAAATGGTTAAGAGATAAAAGTACCATTTATAACTAGTCTTACTCATGAGTTTCAAGCAACAATGATTTATATCCTCTTGATCTAACATCCACTAAGAGTACAGAAGTGCAACATCAGTAGCAGATATTAAGTGCAAACATCAACAAATCCTGTTCCATTCATTCATCAAAACCTCCTCGGAGGGTGCAAAAGTGCATGTTCTGAGGACAAGTTTTTGACAAATTTCTGGACCCTTCTCTAAATGCATGAGAAGGGTTTAAATACTACTAACTAAAACTAAAAATATCTTATTTACAAAAATTCAGGATAAGTTTTAAATGACCGTCTTTTTTCTAGGCAAAAATAAAGTAAAATTATTTCTAAAATTAAATCTATCATCTAACTATTTTTGCATTTGCTCCTTAACGTCGCAAGCATTCAGTATTTGCTTGAGTAGAGTCGGCTGACTGTCTTTCGCTTTTAGTTGATCTAAGAAAAAATAGAATTGGCAAGAGCTGGCACCATCCTTTCAGCAAAATCGGTGATATACTTGAGAGACATCCACTGACTATGTGGCTTTACCGTGTATGCCCAGTAATAATCCCTGTTCAACTTGTTTAACCCTTGGATTGCTTCTACCTTTTCTTTAGATTTCTGTTTCTAGTTTGTTTTTATCATTGCTTTCTTGCAATTTTCGGGGCTTGCAGGTGGTTGAGGAATTAGAAGCTTTCCTTTTCGAGCAAGTTTTCTCAGCGATTAGCGCTAGGCACTAATCGCGCATCGAAAAATGCCTTTGTTTCTTTGATCCGAGCTTCTCTGATGTGTTTTTATCCTTTTGCGTCTCTTTCTCTTATCGGGTATAAAGCTCAAAATTTGTAAAAATAATGATTTCGTGAGCTGTTGACCCTGAGCATTAAACTGTCTGTTTTTGATATTAACATCGTTCAGTACCCATTTAACCATGGCTGTATATGAGAGATCTGTAATGGATGGCTCAGCTGAATTCTGTGAACCTGCGGCTCTATTGCATGCGGTGTCTATGTATAAGGGCGCCATTTCTCTGTCTTTGGACATTGGAGTCCTACCCTTTCTTCCTCATAGTTTCCTGCATATAGACTTGTATAACCTTTTGTTCTTCGTTCCTGCAGTTCACAAATGAGGTGAAAGTAATGATAAAAATAATGACAGGAAAGCTTTAAATGCCAAGGATATGCAAAAACATGCCACCTTATGTGAACTTGCTCTTCGATAAACAAAAAACCATATTTTATTAACAACTGGCATGTAACTCATTAATTATCATTAAAGCGCGTAACCGGTTCTTGGTTCATCAATTTTTTTTGAATAATGAGCCAGGAAAATCTGCGATGAAATGTTTCTGCAATTTGCATCACAGTATCGCATATCGCTAAATTGCATTATCATTAGAGCAATATTGCCACATCGCAAGATCGCTTAATCGCAAAATCGCAGATCGCAATATCGCCGTGCTATTTTTGTTGATGTACTTTATGTGAATTACGATATGTGATATGTGATATCACATATCACATATCGGCGATTTTAAGGTTTTTCAACGTGAGTGCTCATTAATGCATGCGATGCGTTGGAGTTTCGCGTCGCAATCTCGTAGTTTTTATCATTTTGGCTCACAAGAAGGTGCCCTATCTTTCTTTGTGCGATGCGATATCTCTTTAAGGAGTAAATTTACTTTCTTTATCATGAAACTTAAGTTTTTTAGATTTTTCAAAAGTATTTTCCTACGTCCATGATGGTAAGCTTTATCCAAAAGGAAATATAAGCTCTAATTGATTTTTAAATTTTTTTTGACTAAGGGTCCCCACTTATTTAGTGTTATTGCTAATACTAAATAAGGAGGGGGGTTGTTGTTGGCCACAACAACTAGGAAAAGGATCCTTCAAGACAGTAGGCATTTGAGAACCTTTGACAATCTTCGAAACCTCAGATCGATGTGGACAATCTCTTGTAAAGTGCTCCTCATCACAGATGAGACAAGGATAGTGAGGTTTACATTTCTCGTCAGTAGATTCAGTTTTTTCTGGTTTCTCTTTTTCATTTTGTTTATTTTTCTTCTTCCCTTTATTTTTACCATCGGATTTTGATTTGGCCGTAGAAGATTCTACAACATGAATATCAGCAGGAACTTTAGCGGAAGCTTCTCCTATCAAGGAATCTGGTAAAGTTATAATAGGAGAAGAATTCTTTGCATATTTCTTCTTACTCTTGGTATTAACTAAACCAATCATACCATCAGCGGCATGAGACCTTGAAGGAGTTGCAGTTATTTGATTTTGTTTGGGAAGATCAGGGATTATTTCATGTAAAGTACCCGACTACGTATAAACAAAGTCAAGGTACTGAGCCTGAGGAATTACTTACTCCTCAGTAACTACTCCTGCCTTAGCTACATCCTCAGTGATTTTAGGTAATAATGATTTAACAAACAATTCTGCCAAAATTTGATCCGGGATAAAAACTTTCACTAAACGTCGTCGACGTCGCCATTCATGAATATGGTCTGAAATATATGTAGACGTTGACTATTTTAATGAAGTTAATAATTCCTTGCCATTGTCATATCTGACAGACAACTGAAAATGAGTTAAGAATGAAGTAGCTAACTGACTAAAATTATAAAAGAGCTTCGTGACAACTTAATGTAGGTTTTAACCCCGTACAGAAATTACCTGCATACGAATTCTAAATCACATGAAAAATAAAAATGCGAGAGCATAACACATAAAACA
>APFE030440494.1:156409-162532 GCA_000404065.3 Pinus taeda | reverse complement strand
CGCGTCCAAAACCATGGACCGAAAACCATAGGTAGGTTCGCCCAACCTAATATAGGGTCCAAAAAAAAATTTCTTAGGCCGTTATCCCGAACCCCGTAGAGGGGGGCGGAGCCCCCCCTCTAACCCCCCGATTCACTACATAGGTTAGTCGTGGAAAGAATATAACACAACCCAACACTTAACATTCTTTTTGTCATTCACACATTAAGAAAGTGAAAAAGAATACATGCACATGCATTTGCATTTAGACTGCTTGTTGACTTTTGATTTAGGACAGTGCATCTAGTGTGTGCTCTTTGCTCTTTGTTGAAAGAATTATGCTTCTCTTTCCTTAGTAGCTATGCTTTTCATTGCAAAAAGAAGATTAAAGGATTGTTTATCATCTTAGATGTCATTTTAGGAATTGTATATCTACATCATGCAGTGAACCTGAAAGGCAAACTTCTTAAGATATATCAACTGTAAAGTAAATTCAATGAACATAAAAATGCTTTGGAACCTAACGCACAACATTTAGAAGTCTAGGCTAGAAACATATTCCGGCGTCGTAAAGCTTGGTAACTATCGCTTTCATTGTTGGCTGGGTGATTCCTCCTCTTTGAGACGATAAGTGCGAGTACAAACTTGTGCTCCCACGTACTGTCAAGTATATATTGGGAGACCACAATAGGCTATATCCTTTATCCTTAGGAAGCTGTGTCTTCCACCCTATCGATCGCAATGCACTGAACAGAGCATTCGGGAAGATTGACTGTCGTACCGTAAAAAGTATTATGCAATTTTACGATTGTTTTGGTAATCCCCTTGTCTAGATTTCCAGAGTAGTCTCTTTCATTCCTTTTTAGACTCCTTAAAGGAAAAGGTCCATCTAATCACTTGTCACTTTAGGCTCATTAAAAATCGAAGGCATCTAGAGTCATCTTTTTCTTTTTCTTGACGTTTAAAAATTGAAAAAGAAAGTTGTGTCAAAGCATCTAAAATTTATTTTAATCGGAAAAATGTTACTATTCCCTCATTGGTCTTAGGTTGAGAAAAATGGAGTCCACCAACCAAGGATTTCCCCTTGGAAGAAATCCTAGTCCTTTCTCCTCTTGGGGAGATGTTGGTGCACCTCATATGGCCACATTGTCCCTCCCAAGATTGACAATCAGCTTGCCCATATGGCTCTTCTCTACCTCTGTCATTCAAACCGTTGTGGTTCTTGAGCAATCAAGTCAGCAACTAGATGATACTAGAGTTACCCCCCAACCTTCTGCTTCGCTCGTTTCTCCCTCCCCTCCTTCCTCTTCACTTGGTAAAGCTGGTAAAGCTAAAGAACAAGTAACTGAGAAGAAGAAGAAAGGGAAGGAGAAGGAGAAGAAAAATAAGGAGCCAAAGGCAAAAAGGGGCAACTGTGCATCATCTAGCGAAAATCCACACACTGCACCATCCAAACCAAAATCTCCATGTGTCATTTGCAAAGGGGGCCACTATCATTGAAATTTTCCTTGCATCCCTCGAATCTTAAGGGACTGGTCTCCTCGTTTGCACAATCCGGTGTCATCAACCTCTGACGATCATGTTGAGAGTACACCGTCAACTAGTGAAAAAAAAGTCTCTGGACAAAAAGGAAAATGTAAATTTCCTTGAAAATTGTGTGAAGGCAATCATGCCATCCACCGCTATCCCTTCTTGGATGAAGCTAAAAGAGTCTTGGATGACTGTCCTGCTTCACCGTTATGACTTCCTCCTGGGTGCAAGAAACTCTTGCCGAGTCCATCGCTAGTTGAAAATCCGACTGACATGATTTTGTGGTCAGTTGAAGTATCTATCATTGAAGATAAACCCTTTGAATCCACACCAGACGAAAGTCAAAAGGTTGAGGTGGCAGTCAACCCGGTCCTGTCTTCGGAGGGTCCATCTTCAAATGATATAGTCACTGAAGAGAATGAGAAGGACACTGTTGAAATTATTTTTGTAAACACAGACTCCGATGAACATGGGGGAAATCTACCCATTCCTTTACCACATGAAGGAAGTTCGTCAGGGTCATATCTGGCTGTTTATTCAGTCCCACCTCCAAGCAACCTAGTCATTTCCTTCAATTTGAATCTACTAGGTAGACCCCGTTTATTGTCTAATGTACCATTCAAAATCACTGTACAAGATTATAGAATGGTCATGGTCGGTACCATTATAGATGAAGGGGCTTCTGTGAGTATCCTTTCCTCAACTGCTTGGAAAGCGCTTGGTTCGCCATCACTTCTTCCTGAGATGCAAAATCTAATAGGCTTCGATAAAGGAACCAGTCAGCCATTTGGTATCCTTCCGAGTTTGCCTATAACTTTGAGAGGGAAAACCGTATATCTAAACGTAATGGTAGTCCAATGACCTTTAGATTATAATCTACTTCTTGGGCGCGACTATAATTATAGCATGGGAGCCATCGTCTCCTCACTCTTTTGAGTAATATATTTTCTGCATGAAGGCCGAGTGGTCCCACTCGTAGACCAGCTTTCATTCCCTGGCTCACACATAGCTAATAGTCAAATACCATCCCTAACTAGTCTTTTCATGCAAGGAATGTCTCATCAATCTCCAGTCCGTCCACCTAAAGAACACGAGTAATTTGGTGGGCATGACTGAAACCCAGGGGGCATGCACCCTGGTCTGCTTCGGCAGGAAAACTTTAGGTATAGGGTAGGCTTCCGCGTAGGAATATGACTAGTTTGACACGCCCATCTATTTAGGAAAATGGGGTTGGACTCGAATAACATACCTCTGTTAGAAGGTAGGCCTTTCTTGATAGAACAAATGTTTTGTCTGCAAATTGAAGGGTAACCTAGAAACTCTACTTTACTATACCTGGGGGCATGCAAACCTTTCGCACACAAGTGAAAAGCGGTCAGTGTAACGCTAACTCTATAGTTCCACTAACTTCAACTACTTAATTTAGGTGAGTAGTCGAGTCGATCGTTTGCCTTCATAGGGGCCAAATGGCGCCGGCAAAGTAAAGGAAAAATTTTCCTGTGTAACCTTAGTAGTTAACTAACCCCTAGGATAGTAGTTGTTCATTCCTAGCTTTCATGCAAGAGGGAGCGGAGCAAAGTTTCAAATGGCGCAAGCTCCTTAAAAATTGAACCTATTGATGAGACATCCTTATTATACGACTAGAACGAGCAGTTTTTATGCAAAGTTCAAGCTCATTAAAAATTAAACCTATGTAATGAGCAAATGTTCCCCTAGAGTTTAAGCTCATTGAAAAATGAACCAACCTCTAGTAAATGACCTTTGTGAATGCATTATCATCAGCTTCTGAGCCCTGGTCATGTTCTTGCCATCACCTCCACTCTGTTTTAGCCGATCATATGCCTCCATTTGATTGTTTACCCTTTTGAAGAATAGCTGCGAAGAGTGATCCTGTTACTAATCCTTGTGACACTTCCGTGATTGGAAAATTCCAAACCTTACCTGGAATTAGCAGCTACCCAAAAATATCACTCATTCCTCAAAGACGAGTCCCCTTTAAGCTATTTTCACTTGACTCGTAAAATATGAAAAGATTGCCGAGCAGTTGGCCTCTCTAGCTCGTTAAAGCTATCAGGAGTGCTATCCCTCCTCTAGATTTCAATATTTTTGGAGCTGAGGGATAATAACACAAAAAGATCGAGCGCTTTTCTTGTTCAGCTTGTTAAAACTAATGAAAATTAATCCCTTTTGTATTATTTTATACTTTTTCAGACTTAAGGGATTATATGACGAAAAAGGATTACTGGATTTTCCTTTCTGTCCCTTTTCAGACTCTCTAAAATTGAAAAAGGATCGAGTTATCTTTGTTTTTAAACTCATTAAAACCAATAGTGACAAACTTTTCCATGCACACAAGAACGAGTTTCACTGTCGCTAGGCTCGTTAAAACATAGCGACGGGTTTGCCCGAAGGGAAAATTATAGAACAAGCATATGTTATCCTCCTCAAGCTTGATAAAAATAGAAGAGTACTAGTCACAATGACTAGGGAAAATTGGAAGAAAAAACTTGAAGAAACTTTATTGGTAGCGAGTCGCTCTTGAACATGACACTTTCACTCCATCACCATGATTGAGTCGGGTTGGGTTATTCCGTTCACCGGTCATATTACCATTGGTCCACCGTACCATCCATCTTTGGGGTTAATGCTACAAATCATTTCAGTGTCGCTAATATGTTCAAGAGAATTCAATCAGAGAATTCACCAACCCAGCTTGTGTCACCCGCTACAATACCTTCACGCTTCATTCTTTCATGGCCGCCACCTTGAACCCTGTATCATCAGATAATTTTCACCTCCACAAAATCATTTGCTCTGTTCCGTGTCGTAGATGTGGGATTCATTAAGGCCCTCCTATGAAGGGTCACTTCTTGTCGACGACAACTCATTATCCAAGAAGTTGACCTAGGAACAACCCTTTTAGTACTTTGAAGCCTGCATGCCTCAATGCCAAGTTTCTCACTTCTGGCGACAGGTTTGCATCAATGGCCTTCAACCACAAGATTTTGCATGGTGTTCGATGCCAAGTCCCTTTTTCATGCCACGCAAATTGTACTGTAGTACCTTGAGGGTCATCATCATTATCAATGATTCCTCTCATGCCTGTTAACAGCTTACATCATTGGCTAGTAATCAGGCAATGTCTTTCCATGTTCGACTCGAGAACATTTTTCACGTGGATCGACTTGTACTTCGAGCAAAGATTGGACGAGTTTGAAGACCGCGAATCTAGTTTCGTCCATTCGGACCACGATATATTCAGGAAAATAAAGACATCAAATGTACATCATTGTTTCACAGATGATGGCTCTACTAGAATCATCAGTTTATCACACAGACGATTATCTATCCTATGTACATGAAAATGAGTTTATAAAGTTGAGCATGGGAATGCCCACCTCAGCTATATCATGAAAATGTTATGAAGATAATGTGTTGTATTGTATCTTATTACAGATCACCTTCTAGTTCGAAAGAACCTCAGATCCTCATGATAAAGCATTTCACCCGACATCAAAAATCTACGACCTCATGCTTTATGGGGAAAATATTATAGACATATTTGGGCACTGCAACCCCAATCACATATGTCCATAAACCGAGGGCTTCTGAGTCCCTAAAAGTTTTGTTTCATGCCCTAAAGGAACAAGGTCAAGTGATTACATCATCTCCCAGAATTTCTCCACAGAAAACTACTCAGAACTGGTCAAAACTAGACCATACAGATTGCCCAGTGCTAAGGGTGCGATGCATTTCACCTGATCAGTGTAAAAAGTGCAATGCATACTGGAAATCCCTTCTGTAGGGTGCGATGGGCGACAGTAGACAAATGGCAGAGATAGTTTGCAAGGTGGATGGTCATGGAATCTTCCATAAACTTCTCCTATGACACTTGCCTCTCTAAATTCACCCAGGCATGAATAAGAGATCATCAATCTCCAAGTAGAATAAAAAAACTATCAGGGAGAAGACACTAATCAAAATCCCAGAATCTCACTCACCCCCTTGCAATCACCTATATATGGATCCATCATTCGAGAGATCCAGGGGCTGGAATTTTGTATCTTGCAAGGAAGTGCTATTGGTTTCCTGGTGGAAGATCATAGTGTTGTGTGATCTAAGCTTTTCATGAGGTGAAGAAGGGCTTTCATGCTGGGAGGATGACACTGGGTCAGATCAATGGGTTGTAATCCTCTCTTCTAATCTCTATATCAATAAATTTATTCAAGTTTTCCTCCACATTCTTGTATGTTTGCTAATATATACATGTATGTGGTCAATATATATCTGGTCCTATATTGTTTATGACTATAGATCTCTGCACTTTGAACGTATTATGCTGCTTTGACTTTATAGGTACTCTTCGAAATGGAGTGGTCAACGGAGGAGCGGAAAAGATCTGTCAAAGGGGAGAAGGAACAAGCAGAGAACCAAGCAAAAGATCAAGTCTGGTATTCTTTTCTCTTCTCCTATCTACTTCTCATAGAGGAAAATGAAAGTAACTTTAATCTTTTTGTTTCTAAGATAGCTACCCATCTTAGTGGGACTAGCAGCTCTACATAGACACTAGATTTCCGGATAACACCTCTATATCTCCTTCTATCTCTCCCTACA
>APFE030440494.1:118909-153909 GCA_000404065.3 Pinus taeda | reverse complement strand
TATCTCCCTCACCCCATCTTCTCACTTTACCTCTCTCCTCCATCACTATCTTCTCTCCCCTTCACACTCTCCCTATCTCTTCTCCCATCACTCAATCTCTCTCTCTACCAAACCCTCTCTCTATATACATACATATTTCATATTCCCTAACTCCCCCTATCTCCCCCACACTCCATCTCTATCTCCCTCTCTCTCTTTCTTTGTGTCTCTCTCTTCTCCCCTATTTCTATCCCTCTATCTATGACCTCCATATTTTTATCTTGAAATCATTCTCTCATCCTAACTCTCTCTCTCCCGTCCCCATCTCTCTCTCTCTCTCTCTCTCTCTCTCTCTCTCTCTTCTCTCTCTCTCTCTCTCTCTACTTATATCTCTCTTCCGCTTACATATATATCTCTATCTCTATTTCTCATTTTGTCTCTCCCCTTAACTCCCTCTCTCCTTCCTCTCTATATTTGTTTATATCCCCCTCCATATTCCACCCCTCCTTGCCCCCTCTTCCTCTCTTTGATTATCTCCTGTCCTTCCTTCTTCTCTTTATATTTATAGCCTTCCAAGGGTGTCTAATTTTCTTTAGGGCCGACCTTATCAAATATGCACATGTGGGATTTTCTTCATAAGTATAGTTTCCCTTATCCGATTTGAGTGATCTTTAGGTTGATTTTGGTCATTTAGAAAAGAGGAATTCAATGCAATCATTATCTCCATCAAATGAGATTTCCAAAGTGGAATTTAACCAAATATGCATATATTAACATCCCTCTCAACTAGGGAGAATTCCACCTACATCATGTCACGTGTATCCTGTCATCAGATCATATCCAATCACAAGCTTCTCATCACCATATATTGTCACTATTCATCTCGATTCATCTCTTGGTTATTCCTTCTTATCTCTTGATTGTCGCTACTCATCTGTTGAAAATTATTGGATCTAAAAGAAGAATAATTTGACATCAAAGGGGAGCTCAATCTACCACCCTCTATCCATCAGGGAGCCACTACTACCACCAGGAATTGCTACCAGCAGGGAGCCCAATGCTAACACCCAGGAAACATTAATGTGGATCTAAATATATGAATGACATCATCATTAGAGAGCATATAATCATGGAACACATCTCAACCTGGAACCACATCGGGGAGCATATCTCAACCTAGAATCTCATGAGGGAGTTAAACATCTACAACGCCATATCGATCAATAAGTGATATAGGGGAGCTACTACTCAAACCATCATATTTCATACCGATATTACCAATAATGACCCTCAATAGTCATGTGGTAGAACACTTGCATCATAATCAGCTTGGGTTGTACACCTAAAGTACACTCTCAACCCGTTGGCCAGATGGGGAGTGGTAATACCAACAAGCCCAACTTGGGGTTATGATGGAAACTAGGGTATACTCTGCAAAGGTCAATATAGGGGAGAAACATATCCAACCCTATGGGTAACATATATGGGAGCAACATCCATGACCCTATTCTCTAGAGATACCTCAATCCCAGGAGCCCTTTATCTCAATTCCTCACCCTGGGAGCTCAGACAGGGGGGAAGTGTTGGCTTAATGTGCTCGAACAACAATGCTCTCTACAGATCAACAACGTATCGTCATGCTCATATATGATATTCATCATGTATCATAGTAGTTGTTTCTTGTTCATATAAGACATCAAATCAAATATTATATTAGAACAAAATGTACATATCATAAAAAGGATACCATAGTCATCCTCCCTCTCAAGGAGGTGCCAACTAGAAGCCTAAGCTTGTATCATACAACAAAAATGTCTCAATTAAGGTATCTCTTTCCAAGCTATATATATGGGATTCTCTTCCAATAAATTCCCAATTTTTTTCATCGCAATGTATTCATGTCATATCTAGAACCTTCTCAAACATCTATCAAAAGGATTTCTTTATCCTACCTCATAGCTATTCATGCTAGCAACATTGTACTCAACCGCGGTCATGCTTAAAGCTACACACCTTTCATCCAAAAACATCATGTTATATATCATACTAAGGAAACACTCAGATGTGCTCATCTTATCAATAACGATCTGAATCATTGTCAGTATATCCATGCAGTCACATATCAAAAGAATAATATTTCAGATCAGAAATAGTTTATGCCATGGAAATATCTCGAAGGGTGCTCGACGACAACTCAATGCGTATGAAGTGTCTCAATTATGAATTCACTCAGTTTCTATGCTCAACATATGCAAACGGGTGTTCAAGGAGAACATCAATGCTTCAATCAATTATCAGGTGCCAAGTCAAGTTCAATAATATCTCTTCACAACTTCTTGAAATTCAATTAGAGTTTCCAAGTATTTATATTTCCACTTTTCAAAAACTCTTCAATAGTTTTGCAATATAGATTTTCTTTTCCAAACTTCAAAAATCAATTCATCATGCCATGATTCATTATTTTGAGCTTCAGAAGCCATCTCCCTCTTACTTTGATCATCAGAGGCTCATTACCTATTAAGAGTAGACCATCAGTATATAAAATAACAATAAAAGTCATACCTTGGAACCTTTCGAAGTAGAGGTTTGGATCGACACATCATCTTGGCTTCACTAGATAACTATCAATGCAGACATATTAGGATTGGGGGTCTTGCTTCATACAATTATTTCTGAAATCATAACACTTTACCAAACCAACATGCTCAGCCTTACATAAATCAATATTGTGTAATCAAATTAATTAAGCCAACCTTTAAATGTCGAACCAAAATTAATATCAAACTTATCAATATCACTGTAAGAAATTCTTTGGACCAAGTGGTAGGTAGAGCTCACATCCAAATATCAAGTTATGAATTTATCTATTATCATGCCAACACATTGTCATCTACCAAGAAATATTAATCTAAACTTCATCAAGTTATCCTCATGATCATAATATAAGTCACTAGATGCAAATACATACACCAAGAATAAATCATGCAGGTTCCATCCATTTATTGTGATATCACTTCATACTGAATCACAACTATCAATACTTCCACCATTGAATCAAAGCTAATGATGTCAACACAAAATACTAATATAAGTCATTGAAAGTGACTATGCCCACATAACATTGTTTTCAAGTCAAATAAAATATTTAGTCATCAGGTCAAATCCAAAACTTGCTATCATAGTGAGATTTATAGCCCAAACATATCTCAATCATGAACTCAAACTTCTAAATCATTATCAAGCATCATGTCAGAATTCCAAATACTAGTTATCTATATTAATCAACCAAATCTAGTGAAACCCTTGCAACTTTTATCAAATACCATAATACACAAGCGTTAATGGATAGATCACAATATGCATAACTCGGCCCCCTGCAAACACAAGTTTATTCAACATATTTACATTATAGAAAGTCAACCATTCAAACTTCCCTACTCATAACACTTCTTGTTTTCTTCTCAATGTTTGTAGGACTCACATCCTTCAGGTGTGCTTTTGATTTTATGCACAAAGCTTCACTCTTTTCTCTTATAGGTGTAGTCAAACCCATAGGACTTGCTACGAGAGATGGGAGGCTACAGTTGCACCCTTAAGCTTACTTCCGTGCAAATGAGAGCTACAATCACACTAGTAAGAATGCTTCCATGTGACTAAGGTTTGGAGTAAAGGAAAACTCTCTCTTTTTAGATCAGATCTTTGTTGCGGATCAATCAATATCAGATATTTATCTATTCATGCACATAAATCATACGTTAATAGTAAAGAATATAATAGGGATGAGGATATTATGGAGAGATTCTCCCTCTGAATTGGAATCCACTTTAGTCATCTTATTCAAGTGATCAATTTGTCTATAATACTATTATGCATTAGCAAATCTATTAGATCACAAAGACAAACTATATCAGTTATGCATCATGGTCATCTATGTTAGCATCAACTACTTCACCATTACATCATGACATCAATCAAGGGATAAAGTCAAATTATTATGGCAGGTGACAGGTGTAACATCATACTTCAAAGATCAATATTAAGTAGCTTCATAGAATCAAGAAACTCATTATGTCTAAAAGGTAAGATACTTGTTCAATACCATGTGATTCATGAATCCAAAACATTTTCATATGAATGAGCCATTTGTGAAGGAGACATTCTCATCATGCCTTAGTGCTTACCTTGCCATTTAATATTATAGTTGAAACATAACATTGAAACAATATACCATGCAAAACTTGTAGTATTCAAATATCAATGCACCTTCTTATTTTACATAGGAAACTTGTAGCAATTTGTCACATTTTAATCAAGTGTCCCTTTACCTTTTACAACATTAGTTCTTCTCTTCCTGCACTAGCCATCTTTCCCACATCTCAAATGATCCTCAAGTGGGATCCACTTATCATATATCATCAAGAAGTTAGAAGCATCCAAATACTCAAATATACATGCAAGAAGTATAAGTAATAGAATAATCAAATCAGTAAGTCCAAACAAATGTAAAGACATAACAAAGAATCATAAATTGAAAATTACTTGTCCTAATGAGAGGTGATCATCTCTCTCTTGAACTAGCCTTCAAGACCCATCACTATCCATAGCCCACTTGATTACTTCAATATATATTCATCAAATTCTTCAATAATCAAGCCTAATATAAACCTTCCCATCTAGGGATTCTTCAAATCTATCATAAGTTCTTGAACATCTTCACGTTGACCATGCTAGGGTTTCTAGATCTCATATCTCATATCCTTTTATAAAATAGGGTTTCTTTCAAACCCTAACCTCATAATATCCATCAAACCCTAATACACAAATTTCCTAGGGTTTCCTTCTAACTGTAGAATTCTTTTAGGTCTCCTCCATCCTCTCTTGCATCAATGGTAGAATCATAGGGGTGATCTCCTTGAATTTTCTTCAGCCCAACTCTGATACCATGTTAATTTTTCTTAGGGATATATTGTTCTTTGATTTGATAATTGCATTTATTCATTAATACATTAAGTTCACCCCATAGGACCATAACATCATTCATACTTACATCATTATTCATAAACATATGAAACTCTATAGAAAGAACAATATCATCATCATTAATGCAATGGAACATAATGAAACAATAGAAAAAAACATTCACACATAGAGACACCACGATTGGTTGGAGACCAGGGAAAACCCCACTATGGGGAAAACCCTTTCAAATTATTCTTCTTATTCTAATATCATCGAATGATTCAACAAAAGAGAGTACAATGATGCATATCTTAATCTATACAAATATCCATCTCAAACAACACAACATAATATCCATGAAATGAACCCAACAATGCTTATAAACAAAATTATGATTCTGAAGCTTGTAATGAAATGTCCTTGGCTACGATGAACTGTCAAAGACTACAATCACTGAGTGAGATTTTTAGAGAACTGAAATTTCATCATTTAGGTCCTAGTTGCATGGAGGAGGAGTCATGTGTGAGATTGGGAAGGTTCCAGTCGCTCTTTGGAACCTATAAGCCAGTGACTGTAGTCTACAACTGAGATTCAGAAACCCTAGATGTCGATCACATGGAGGAGGCAATGAGCATGTGACTAAAAGCTTCAATCACATGTTTGATTCAGTTAGTGTGTGATTGTGGTCGAGTTCTTCCTATGTCATGCTTACGACTCAGACCCAAAACCCTAAAACAGAGATGTGAGCTTCAGACCTTGCAATTTTGGCTTCGAGCGAACCCATTCCTTTGCAGATGAGGCTCAGATATGTGTGAGCCAATGTTGGCTACATGGGGCCTGACCTAGGTTCAGCAGTGAGTTTAGCCAGGAAAATCCCGGTACTACTAGCCCTTTCAGCAACAGTTTGTGAAATGCAGACAGAGGTCTCACCCGAAGTAGTATGGGAGGGTGTTGGAACCAAGTTTCCACACCCTTAGGATGTCTGATATGGGTGATAGGTACGCGATTTAACCTTTGTACTTACTAGATTACGTGCACCAGTGGGCTCCTAGCATCTTGTGGGACTACCTTCACGTAGATCCATCCACAGTTCGACCAGTATTAAGTACCTAAGTCTTCCTTAGTTAGGTTCTGTTCATTAATTACTTAGAAAGTTTTCATACATAAACATACATACAAGTGCGCGCATATCAATAAACAGATACCATTATTGCCAAACATCAAAATATACATCTATGAAACAGAAGCACAATATGCTGAATCAACTTAGCTTTATTAATGATCCTTTTCAAGTTCAGTTCAATACAGACCTAACTCCACCCTGCGCACTTAGCTGCATGGGTCTACGCACTTAGTTGTGGACTCTACTAGGCCTCTGTGCACTCAGATGTAGAGCCTTTACCTAGTACTATGACCCAATACCTTCAAATCCACTTCTATCCTCTAACCATGCCTTTGCATCTATCTATTACTTGTCGAACACACAGAACTATCTTTACACTTAGAGCCTTGCTATATTTATACAATCCCATGATCTGCGGACCATGTGTAGGCCGACAAAACTTTACACTAAATTACATTATTTTAGGGTGGACTACCCCATGACTCATCCTAAACTTTCACGCTCTGTGCTTGCATTTTGTGGAGTCTTTACATTACATTGACCAAAACTCGGTCTTTAAGCCCGAAAACAATGCTGTGGGGGGATCCACTACCCAACAGGCCCCCAACACAATCATCGTGACTCGTCCCGAGTCACTCAGCTAGTGCAGTAATCTTGGTGCGAAGTCCATCTAGGAGGTTGTGCGCAGCTTGGGTATCCATAGCACACTATTCCGTTGTCTGTTGGATCTGCTCTACTCGCTCAGCTGAATGCTCACTATCAGGGTCAAATCCCTATCTTAAAGCATGCATTTCTTTCATCTGTGTGAGTTTTCCTTTGATGTTGGCTGTGATGAGGAAGGCCTCATCAATCCAGGGCTAGATGTGTGCTTTAAGTACTGCTGCTTTTTGGGGTGCGACATCCACTTATTCCTTCAATGCCTTCACCTGTTGTAGCTTCATGAGCCGCTAGGACAGGACTACTATCTGCGTCGTCTCATGCACACTATCATATTGCATTTGAAGCTCCCACGCCTCTATTTTCACCCACTGTTTGGTGGGGTCCTCCTATAAGGCTATGAGGACTCTGAAGGGTTCTTCCAACAAAGTGGTACAGCTATGTACTGCTTGTTCAATTTCTTCTAGCCCTTTTCAGACATCACCAGCATGTTGTTCTCAAACTTCTGGGGGCATGGATGAGTGCGCCTTTAATTGTAGTTCAAAAATTTGTAGGTTGAGGTCTAGCTGGATCCTCGTAGCTTCCTCCTTTGCCTTGCGAAATCCATTGGCAAATTTGTGGATCCCTATTCCTATTGGTAGGTATGTCGCAATTTCTAGCTCTGGGGTGCGGTGACATACTTCCTCTAAGATCTGCTCCAATTGCAGGTTCTGTGCCACCACTTCATCACGTTGTAAGCTAAGTTGCTTGATGTTGATTCACTCTTCACTTAGAATTTGCATAGTGTGTCCTTCCCTAGCATGGAGTTTTGCTATCACTCCATCCTGCAACTGGTATAAAATATCCCGCAGAAGGGCAGCTAAGTTTACGCCAAGTCCCTTGATCCATCCTACCATGGCTCTATCCTCCATGTTGTCCACTGCCAGTGCTCCTTCTGGCAGCGTGACAATGTTGGCCATTTTGGCCCACAACAACTACTCTATTACCGATGTTCCTGCAGCACCGTAGCGGCTACCGTCCCCTCTTGTTGGAGTTGCACCTGAAGTCCCTGTAGTTGTGCCCTGAGTGCCCCCAACACATTTTTCTTCCAACATTGCCTCATGTAGCACTTCCCTGGTGACCTCACGAATGGTGTTGCCGATGTCGTATAGGTCACCCTTTGTTAGTGTAATAGCTTCCCCATCCAATTTTGAAGCCTTGGTATTCTTCTAGGGCCCTATCCATTCCGTACCATGTGGTCGTTTCAGCTGTGTCGATGACGTGTTTGGGTCCACGCCTTCCGCTGTTTCGTCTGTCCCCTGTCCTGTGGTCAGGTCCAGGCCTCTTCCCTCCTACATCATGGTTGCCCCAGTTGTTGGTGGTGCTGCTACGTTTTCCGTGGCCTTGGTCTACTTGAGAAGCCCTTACCTCCTTAGTGAACCACTCGTTCTACTTTTGTTGTGCCAGCATCATGGCGACACCCTTCTATCTTTGAATCGCCATCTCATCACATTTGCTAGATTCGGGGCATGCCATTCGGGTGGTCATGAGTTCAGCATCACAAAAACAGGGTCATCAATCGCGATGAAGGGGAGTTTTGTCCGTTTTTGCTCTGGATCTTTTCGTGCCCTGATATACACATTGTGCATACTTGTCTTAAAGTTTGCAAAGCTTCACAGACTGTCGTATACCGTGGGGGATAGGTGCAGCCTTTTTTTGATCCACATTCGTATGCTCTCCTCCATGAGTATCTAGAAGATCTTGGTCTCACAGATTTGCGTAGTGTCCCCTGTCGCCCAGAGTGATGTGTATTTCACTGCCTCTGGCAAGTCTTGGTCAAGAGGAGGAAACTGACTGTCCTCCAGCAATTCCCCTACAACCAACAAGATGGATAAGATCAACCACACATAGTGGAAGGTCTTACCCTACTCCTGGGCCTCCTTGCAGTTCGTCAAGAACTCCTCGCAGAGGAACTGCACACAGTTGAACTGTACCTCCTCAACACATTGTTTGGCCAGTGTGATGATGATTGCTGGTACCTTGTTGCCACGAAATTTTCTCATCACCTTTCCTACCAACAGCTGGGTGGCTATGCATACCCCTTTGTCTTGAATGCTAGTAATGACGTAGCCCCTCTACTTTTTCTCCAACTTGTATTTCTTCTTCATGGCCTCTGCAAGTGCCAAGTCTCCAATTTTGCTTGCTATTTCTGCAGGGTCCCTTCCCATATAGGGAAGCTGAGAAATCCTATGAATAAGCTCAACCGTGATGGGAATAGGCTCCTCCAGCCACAAGTACCCATTGTGTACTAAGAAAAGCAGTTTCCTAATGACAAATATTGTGATTGGTGCCTGGTGAAAGTGTGGATTCCATAGTAGCTGGAATAGCCTGGCCTCCTCCACACCGTGCAACCATTTCTGTGCTTTAGCGCTGTAATTGACCCCTCCTTGCTCTGTTTCATGAGTTGTCTAGTCTCCAAATGTGGGAACTTTTCACTGTCCGCGAGGTCCCAATCTTCAAACTTCATCGTGGGCATGCGGCCCAGAACCGATCCTTCAAACAAAATTCCATCTGGGAGAAACGGGGTTTGGAGTGCGCTCTTAACGACATCCAAATCTTTGGGTACTTTAACTTTCCCTTTTCGTGGAGGGACATACTTGGCCAGTTTTGTTGTAGCGCGCACTGGCTGAATGTCTTCCTCTATTTCTTTATCTGCCTCAGTTTCTTCTATGAATGCTTGGAGATCCTCCTCCTCGTCATCTCTCTCAAGATTAACAGTCTTGCCCTTGTCTTCCACAGAAAATTTACCGAACCGCGGATTTTATGGAGACATATGGACCGGTCCTGCTGCCTGTGGATCGTTTTTAGGCCTCAGCGTCTAGGGTGATTTAGGAATTTCCGGTGCATCCCCCACCGGCGGCGTCGGGCTCTGCATGGCTCGCTTAGTTGTTGACATCATTCTGTTCAGAAAATCCTATGTCTCCTTCGATAATGTCTCAAACACTGAACTTGGTATCAAAGCCTCCAAAATCGTTAAGTCCATACCAAATTGATAGCGAAACAACTGAATTCTCGAAACACCAAGGGTTGTTCGGTGGAGAGCCACCTGTGATTTATAGGCCTTTCTGAATTCAAATTTGACCGCTCCCCCCTTATTCGGCTCATTAATGTGGGATTGGCGGTAGATAGTCCCAAAACTAGTTCTGACTTCGTGTCTTAATTTCCTGCCACCTGCTCCTTGTTGCCTTAAATTAGACCTCTTGTCATGAATAGTGACACCAACAGTCACCTCCCAGCCTACTCGCGCAGTAGCGCAGCCCCCTATGCGTGGCCACGACCCTTGTGACATATCGATCCTACGTGCAACCTCTGTATCATGCAACTCCCATACAGACTCTTTTATAGTCATGCACTCTCTTTCAACTACTTGGAGTGATGAGGCTATGATTTCTACAGATAGTTAGGTGGTTGCACCACCGGTGCAAGGCTTCAATTCACCTTTCAGACCTGTCCGCAGGCCCTCTTCAGTGACCCTCATGCCAGTCATCGCCTTGAGTTCTTCCTTATGCATTGTGCTCCCCTTTTTTCTGATAAGGTGCGGTTGCAGCCATGGTAGTAGAGCCAAAAATTCTCGGTGAAAATCTTCTAATGTAGTGGTATGGCTACCCATATATTGTCCTATTCTTCTATCGACGTGACATGCTTGCACGATTTTGGTTTCCAGTTTTTTGATTTCCACGTCCATTAACATGCTTTTTTGCCTCAGTCACACTGGATCTTCTTCATTCGCGAAGCTCAATGTTTCCTTGCTGAATGGCTTCTTGAATCTACATATGTTCGTCCTCGCGTGGCTGTATAATTCCTTCATTCTGGTCCTTGTTTGCTATCCCAATTATGGGAGCTATTGCATGAGTATTCATTTCCCCCAAAAGTATGGTGTTGACTCTACTCATCATCTTCGAAATCATTTTCGTGCTCAGGTTTTTGTGCATGGCCCTATAGGCCCATCGAACTGCTGGTACGCACAGGTCCCAATCGGTTTGGCTCGCCAGGTGGACCATGTTCAATAATCAACATACCATCTTGAATGTTTCTATGTGGAACCTTTGTGGGGCACATTGCTTTTCCTGTTGCTGCATCCTGTTCTGATTTTTGATTCCTAGTTTGGGGTGTGTTTCTGTGGACTGCACAACACATGTTTGTACCCATCGACACAGGTGGGTGCACAAGCTGCTTCGTCATAGCTGCCCAATTGTCATTTGAAACTAGGGGCTTCCAAACCATAGGTGCATCATCCTTCTAAATCCATGCTAGTCTTCAAAATTTCCTTGATGGGTAGCCCACCATCATGTGGGTGTTGCACACAATGCCCACTTCAACGCATCGAACTAGTGCTGTTCTGGTACTACAATTTCAAATTTTCTCAGGAATTCATCCACCACTATTAGTCCATCATATGTTGGTAGCTCTCATGCTTCTGTTGTCATGCATCACAGTGATCTAACCATCGTGTTTCAATTAAGCATTGTCACTTCGTGCAACTGGTTCTGCCAGCACTCTAGTTCTTTGTCTAAATCCGAAGTGTAGGGGCTTTTGTGCTCCCATGAGATTCTCCCATCTATAGTCAGATTCACCCGATCCTGGTCTCACACAGTTATCTTGTAAATACAATCCAGCTCATCGTCGCTTTCATCATCGCTTACTGGTTTAGTGTAGCGTGCTCCTTCGACTAGGTCGAGTGGGACTACTACACATAGCGACTTTTTCTCAAAGATCATTTTGTGCTTCTTCAGATTGATGACTCCATTCATATTAGTGGCCCAGACGATTCCTAACATCGCGAGATAGGGATTGCTATCATTGACAATCTCTATCATTTCAAAATCCATCTATGTGCCCATGCCTTCAATATCAACTATTACCCCTTGCAACCTCCCCATGGGCAAAATATTCTGTTGGTTAACCATTCATAATTGAATAGGGTACCATTGCAATGTGGGCCTACCCATGTGTTCCCATGTTTGCTTCGGCAACACATTCGCATCTGACCCCAAGTCTAAGATTACTTGATCCATTTCATACTCACCAATCTGCGCAGTCAATCTCATCTCCCTTCCAGTATGCAAGGCATGCTTTCCAAATTTTTGGACTACGTGCAATTCTCCTAACCCTGCACACCGAGAGATCAACTCCTGTAGTCCCTTAACTGACTTGTTGTCGCGCAGTAGTTTCATGCATGTCTCCAGAAAGGTAGTATGCATAGTAGGATCCATCCCTAGCTGTTGTTGATCCTTACTACCTAAAGTGGAGGCCTCTGTGAAGCTCTTCTTAGCTTTCATAAACGTGTCCTTTGCACGTTCTAAATTGAACTCAGGTTCCTTTGCAGGAGCCTTGTGAACCCATGTATCTCCCTTGGGCTACTTCCCCTTATCTTCCCCTATGGTCATGCCACTTCTGAGCATCATGTTCACATTTGGGTCTCCTTCTTGTAGTTTAGACCTCATCTTTTGGATATTCTAAGTCAAAGGAGGCTCAAGTACCCCTTTTTCGAGCATCTGTGTGATCAACGTAGGACAATATTTCATTTCATGATCAAACTAAGCACAATACAAACATGATATCCTTGTCAGCTTGGTACAATCACAGGCATAGTGCCCTAGCCCTCTGCAATTGTAATAAATTAATTGTCCGTGGTCCCTTCCTGGTCCCATTCCTCCTCGTCCTCGAACTCACCCTTGAAATCTAGTGCGTGCCATCCCCGCAGTTGGGTCGAGGGCTCGCTTTTCTATCCGCATCTAATAGACTAAGGTCCAATCCATAATTACCTCATAACTACAATAAGTGCGCTCGTTGTGGCCTACTAACCTGGAAAAATTACAAAACAACTGCTAGGGAGTCTGTGTATGCTTCTACAACAAATGAAAACTATCCGTCATGTGTTTTCCTCCTATCTGATAGATTGCGCACCATAACATCGGTGTCAAACTTGGCCCTGCCTGTGCCTCCGATCTCAATGGCATTTGACCCCCTCTTGCCAAGTAGTTCACAAATACTGGATAGTGGTCCTTGTCATGGCCCTGACCTTTGCATTTTACGCACCATACTTCCTTGCGTGCCTCTAGCCATGGTACCCTATCCTACTTCAAGATCTACATTTCTAGGCATAGATTCTATAGTTGCGCATGGATTTATTGAACTCCCAACCCAGGATCTTGTATTGGGGTCTCATGCAACCTGATCACCATTTCCAATGCTTAGGCCTAGGTTGAAAGCTTTTTTTGTGACAACGCCATCCTCAGGTGCAGTGTCAGAGATGCCACAAACCATGCACAGTGCTACGCATCTATTAGCATCATATTAGCCTTGCGGATTGTACCCTTCAGCCGCTGATCCAGATCCCACAGGGTCTCGCCTGGAAGCATCATAATCTCTTTAAACCTGATGATTGACTGTGTCTCTAATTTCGGTTGGCTAAATTCTCTGTTCAACGCATTCTGGATCTTTTCTATCTCCGGGTTTGGGTGGTCATTAGAGTGCTTGATATACCATGTTAATGTGCGATCCTGTAGTGTGCTCACTAATATAGACTTCTTAATGTTGTCATTCAAAACCCCTCGCACTTCCCATACTACTCTTACCATGAACCAGAACTAGTCTGGATCTTCATTCCCTTCTGCTCTGTATGCGGGTAGTTTGATTGCGATTTCCATGCTGAACTATGGGGTGGTGAAGGTGGAGTGGGTGGAGATGGAGGTGAGGGAGGTGAAGCAGGTGGTGGCATGGGTGGAGGTGGTAACTGTAGAATGTGTTGCCTTATCAAACTGACTGCACTTCTCGAAGAGACCCAAGTGAGCTCTTCCTCGCTCTCTCACGAAGGTGAAATTAAGGGACTGTTTCCTAATTCCCTGCTACCTTTATAGATCTTTCCAATCCGTGTCGTCCCAAACATTAATGTATTTTCATAACCTGTTTTTCACATAACAACATCTTAATCCAAGTATTCAAGTATTTAATATAATCACCTCGCAGTCCCTTGAGAAAATGTCATTCTGCCTCACTGTAGCTCAGGGTCATGTCCACCGCAAACTCAGTGATAAATCCCCCTATTAGTCGGCTGAGCCAATGGTCCACAACTCACATGATCTGGACTTATAATGCCTCTAGTATGTGCAGTATTTTTGGATTCCACACTATCAGTTGGTCGAGCTTACACCTTCCCTGGCTGTCGGTTAATCTCACAATCCGCTCATACAGTTCAGAGGGAAAGGATGCAAAGAAAATCTCATCAATTTCTATATGCACAGAGCGATCCAGCAACCTTTTCTCAGATACTTTCAGAGTTTTTTTTTCCTGTGTCGCGAACTCGTGAATCTTTTGGTCCAACCACTCTTCAATTTCCTTCTTTGTTGGGTTCTAGTTGCACGACATCAAAGATCCCTTAGGCAGATCCTGGTCCCAGCAACTGAACCATTTGTTGGCTACATGGGGCCTAACCCAGGTTCAACAGTGAGTTTAGCCAAGCAAATCCTGGTACTACTCTCCCTTTCGGCAATAGTTCGCAGAGCACGGATAGAGGTCTAACCCGAAGTAGTATGGGAGGGTGTCGGAACTAGGTTTCCACACCCTGGGGATGTCTGATATGGGCGATAGGTACGCAATTCAACCTTCACGCTTACTAGATTATACGCACCAGTGGGCTACTAGCAGTCCACTCAGATGTGGCAGTCACAACATACAAGGTAAGATAACACATACAACACTCACAGAACAGTTCAAATGAGTGCAACAGTTGTTACAAGAAGGTTCATGTGAAAGGTTTGTCTGATGTCTGGTAGAGCAGTCAACATGGATGAGATAGCATTAACAACATATACAACACACTCCCATGAATATATTGTGCATCAAAACAAATGAATCAGTTTAGATGTAGAACACAGGTTAAAGAAACATGCATTATAAGTGTTAAAGATCAGTCTTACAACAAATACAATACATGTGTGAAAACGTGTTGGCCTATTAACAGGCTTCTGAATTAAGCAAAAGTTCCAAGACACATCGTTACACCATACATCACTAACCCTGTCAGCGGGGCATTGGAGCCACTACTTACTCGTCAAAGAAAAGATTACAGAATCTCTTGGCTATGTGGGAGGAGTTGAGGTGAAAAGTCCATTCATGTACAAATGAGGGGGGTATTTATAGCCAAAGGTGACACTGACCCCTACCCTCATGATCATTCGACTTCCGTGAATTTTTGACTTACATGACTCTATGTTCAACAAGTGGGTCTCTTGGACTTCCATGTTACACACATTGATTAACAACAATCCCATATTGGAGATGTGGGCAACATGACTCATTACTTGACTCGACATGACTTGACATGACAATGCTGGTACATTTGTACTACTGCTAGAGTGCATGTCGAGCTACAGTGCTGCTGAGTGATGGATGTCTTCATGGTGTATCATAGCATCACATTCACATGGCGAAGTGCGCGGAGTCTTCGATGGTCCTTGATTTGCTTGATGAAGCTTTAGCATGTTGTTCCTTGCTTTCATGCTAGAAAGCTTGACAGATTCACTTGTTCGCGAAGGTGCATGTTCGTCGTGTTCGTGTGTTTCACATGCTTCGTTCATTCATCGGTTGGTGAACCTGTCCATCTACATGTGCTCCCTTCATTCATCCTGTTCGTTCTCTTGACATGTTTGTTGGTGTACTTGTACCTGCAATCGCTCATGATGAGATGACATCAAATCCAAAACCTCCTAGTCTACCATCACACATGATCATTCGAAAGCAGGTGGCTAGGAGACATAGTAGGGTTGTGATGCAAGATGATGGCTCTGGGAAACTAGTGATAAAAACTATGCAAGTGTCACTGAGAGATGGAGACAGACAACCTGAGTTGATAGTGACTTTCTGCAAGGTATGGCTCGGTTGGGAGGAAAAATTGCGCAAATTTTTTGAGGGTCAGTCCACACTGCAGGAGGGCAAGGAAAGCATGCTCTACGCATATTACAAAATGAACAATGAGCAGGAGCTGGACAACAAGACTTTCACAAATTTCCAGAGGAATGGGTTGAGCTGCATGAAGGGTCAGCAAACAAGGATTGCACAGTTTTTCTGGGGAACTGCCCGAGAGACTAGCATCCAAAACTGCGTAATTCCTAGAGGGAACTTCCAATTGGTTGCTAGGGTCATTGGCAGCTAGAACTGCACAATTCCCAGATGGAACTTCCAGTTGGCTACTAGGGTCACTGGTAGCCAAAACTGTGCAATTCCTAGAGGGAACTGCAAGTTGGCTGCTGGGATAACTGGCAACCAAATCTGCGCAATTCCTAGAGGGAACTACCAGTTGGCTGTTGTGGTCATTGGCAGCAGAAATTGTGCCATTCCTGGAGGGAAGAGGAAGTTTGCTATTGGATGGGAAAACTGCACTAAGGCCGGAAGGGCGACTTACTGATCATCTCTGTGCAATTTCTGAAATGAACTTACTGATGGGCAGAGGGAGGCCTGCTCATGAACACTGCATAATTTCTAAGATTAACAATCGATTGATTATCTAAGTAGCTAGCATGAGTGCTGCTTAAGTTGCTTCCAGGTGGCACAACTTGGAAGAACTATCTTGGTGCTTCTGCACTGTTTTGGTTAATAGTCAATCAAGTCAAAAGGAGGGTAATGGTGTGGCTATCAATGAGGAGTCTGGTCGTCAGAACTTCAGCAAAAATGGCTAAGTGTGTGGACAATCGAAAGACACTTAGGTGATCACACGAATACACACTCGCATGACTTGATGACGAACGACCAAACCATCTAGACACACATGTTCAACATGACCGATCGACGGTGCAAGCGACAAGCGCAACACTCATGATTGATCACTCATGATGGATACAACACTTGCATGACAGTGAATGTGACTCCGTGTGTCATTGCGACAGATGCTTTCATGGAAAACACAATAAACACATACGAAGCAAAGACTTTGAGCATAACCAGAACATGGTCGCAAGCATGACTTGAACATCAGCATACAGAGACTTGGATGGAATAAACAACCAAGGTGAATGTAAAGGCTCACATGAGCTCATGGAGTGAACCCAATTATGTGTAGTCATCAACTGAAACTCTCCACGGTAAGCTCCGAAATTGGTGCAGGCCAAAATGTTGGAGGGTGGTTGTAGCCGCTACAACACTTGGTGACACATTGGTAGAACTCCAACTTCTCTGTTTCGCTTCATTACTAGCATAGGGCCTTGGTCCTTCGCGGAGTATTGAATCAATGAGTAGGTTACTTTAGTTTCCCCACTTACCCCATGGACATACATGGTTCATCCTTTTCCAACTTAGTCAAACACAAAAATTTTAGCTTAGATCTCAGTGTTTCAAATCTGGGAAGGGTAGTTTAGCTCGTGAGTTTAAGATTTTTAGAGTATAAGTTTTCATCTCTAGTGTTGCTCCATTGCCAATAGGACTGGATAGTACCCGAGCGAAGTCACGCAGGAACACACACATTGCTCCACTGCTAGCGAACCTAGTCAGTACCTTGGTGGAGTTGCATGCATCACCTCTCTGCACAAGAAGCCTTTCTCTTCTTTCGCATTTGTATTTTTTTAAGAGAACTGTGCATAGACACTTATTTATTTTTGGGGCAGAAGAGGGATCTTGAATTATTGAGAGAAGAAGAGGTCGTTCCTTCATATAAGCATGTAATACCTCTAACATAGGTTTGCTCGTTTGGATTTTTCCCCTTCTCCATTTCTACTAGTTGGATTAGCATAAACACACATAGTAGAAAGCTTAGTATAGGCATGGGGCTTCCCAGTGTGGACACAGGTTCATGGTTGGACCAAAGCTTCCTTTACAGATGGTTCATATTTTCTATTAGGACTTCATCAGCCAAAGGTTGTAACCAAGCATATAGAAAATGGACACAAGTCGATCCAAGTGCTACAGTGTCACAAGTTTCTTCAAAATTTAGCCACATACTCTATTCAAATTCTAGAACGTAGTAGTTGGCAACACTTATTTCAGGAAAAAAAATAGTATTATATCAAACAAACAAAATGAACATGAAGAAAAATAGTAAGCAGAATCAAACACAATGAAAGAAAAGAAGATAAGCAAAACAAACCAAATGAAAACAATAATTAACAAGTAGACTATGTACATGGCACGGAGGCGACCCGACCTACTAAAACTAGTGTTTGATGACTTAGCCATTGACAGGAAGATTGTAAATCCTCTCATCAAGTGATTGGAAATGATACATGTGTGAGTCAAGTTTCTTGTGGACTATTGCCAGTCCACCGGGCTCCGCTACCAGAACCTGGTGGAATTACAGAAGACCTACAAGTGAAGACAACACCATTGTTTCAGGTATTGTGTGCAACATGGGCTCGGATGATGGCATGGGGTAGTTGTTTTTATTCCAGGAAAGGTTTACATTTCTGAAGTCAATGCATAAGCAGATATTCTGAGATATCTTACGTGCAGTATTTAAATTAGAAAACCATGTATGATCACGAACTTCTCAAGTAATCCAAACACTTAAAATGTTAGTAAATCTTTTCGGCAAAATGAGAACAAAAAACATGCATGTGATACCTATTCTTAGCCGCAATGGATTGTCTCCTCCTTTTACCTGGAATCTCATGTTGGATTGCTCAGGTGCAATGAGTACTCAGATCATCATCTACTCATGCAAACCCATCTTGGTACTATTCGATTAAGTGGTCAATAGTTGGTTGCTGTTGTAGTGTGTAACTTGCACCAAGATTGGCCACTTGGGATCATGGTGGGTTCCCAGGTTTCTCTGTGTGTTCATGGTATCGGTCCTTCATGTGTTCAGCACGAGTGCTTCAACATATAAATTTGTGACTTCAGACTTCAAAGAACTTGAAATCATGCATGATTCATTATTTTGGATGGCTAAGATACACTCATTCCTTGAGCCATTATGTGTTCCTATTTTTCCAAGACTCATGGCTCACAACTTGTCTGTATATGGACCATCTCGTGTGCTAGTACTGTTGCTACTACCATTTTTACTACTACTCCTACTATCAGGAATAAAACTGTACAAGTTTCATTATCATTAGTTGGGTGAGGAAGGAGTCCCAACTTCTTGTCTGATGAGGTTGGGGTTTGCCGTGTAAGATAACACTCCAATGTCTTTTCCAGGAATGGCAAACATGCATTTTTCAAAGGCCAATGCTTTTTTATCATCATTAAGGGGAGTTACATTTTGTTTCGTATACCTCTCCGATAACACCCGGATTTGGTTGTACCTGCCCTTGTACGAAAGCCACATGTGAGACCAATCCATGGAAAATTATCCATCTAGCTTGCTGGACCAGTCTTTGTTAAGCAGTAGACCATATGCTTCCGTTATGTCTACAACAACTATGTTGATGCACTGGTGGACTCGACTATCATGGGATATTTAGATGATCACATCTCATAGTTCACCAATCGATGGTATTGACATTCTATCAAATTGGATGATTCTTGCGGATGTTTTACGCCATCGTGCATTGATCTTCTTAGCAATGGAGAGCGACATGGCATTGGCTACTGCACCATAATCAACCAAGCAGTTGTGGACATTGTAGTTGAAAACTTTAAATGAAAGTAGGAATGGGGGGAAACCTGAGTTTGATTCTTCTATCCGGAGTGTATTGAGCACAGTGGATAGTGATCTGAGAGGTGTGCTTGCTCCCTTGCTGGTGGAGGTCACGCTATCGGTTGTTGTTTGTCCCAATGTGCACAGTAGGATATATCGATGACTCTGGACTTTGACTAGCTTGAAAAAACTAATGTTCACTCAAGTTTTCTTCATGTCATCGACTATGTTGTAATCCAAAGGTGATAGACTCACTGAGGTGTTCGGGGCAGAATGGATGTTCCTGCTATTCGATGGATTGTTCTGCAATTTGTTGCCTATGGACGTGCTCTTAGCCAATGTTGTCTTCCCAGACTTGCTTTGTGTTTGTTTCTTTGAGGAAACTAGTGGGTTGGCCTTCTTTATCAGCTATCTCACCTTCTCTTGCATCTCCCCAAGTGTAGCGGGAGCTCCTTTACTCCTAAGATGGTAACGATCATTTTTCTTTTGGGGCTACTTCTTGGTGTCCGCCTTCGAGACTACTTGCAAGCACTGGTATGTGTTCACCACATGTCAAGAACTTGGTGCTTCATCATATGCAACCTCTTCGTTATCATAAGTGTCTTCCGGCGTCTCCTGTATGTCACAATCCACATCGAGTGTATGAGTACAGATAGAGGTAACAACTCACTTCCTATCTAAACAAGGGTTCTTAGGGTGAAATTGTTCATGGAAGGAACAATACTTAGGATCAACGCATTGATCGAGTTGAAACATAGAATTTTGCACAAATTTGGAACCGAACCGGCTATTTCTTGATAGGCTGGTCAATGAACTGGTTTCCTGTCTTTGTTTGGGTGGATGATTGTTCGCAAATGTGTCCGTCTTCTGTTGCTTGAGTTTGGACATTTCAGTGCTTAGGTTCTTAACAAGGTGAGTGAGGGTCTCAATCTTAGTTTCTTCCTTGTCTCTACCCTTGCTCACCATTGCTTGGGGCGTTTTGCTCGCATCCTTGGAGTCATTTATTGATTGATCATCCTTGATGACTCCAATGGCACACAAGTCTTATCAACAACAATAGCCTCTTCACAGCTTTCTAAAAGTCTTGGATTTGGAACTCGCTTGACGAATTGTGCAAAGGTGGCTGGAAGTGCAAATGTGTAATAGTCGATAGTGATGGAATCATGAGGTTTGGTGTCTGCTGCAAACTTGTTCAAAATACGCATAAAACTCTTATTGAAATCTTTCACTTTCTCTTTTCCCTCCATCCTGGGGCTTCCCAATTCTTTGAGTAGCATGGTTGGGATCTTAACATCAGCAAAATTTTCAAGGAACATACGTTTGAACGAACCCCTGTTTTATATGGAGTTGGGTGTAAGGTTGTGATACCAAGTAGCTGCCTGACTGTCCAAGGTACATGGAAACAATCTACATGCTACGTCATTGTAACATACCTCAAGGGTCTGCAGCTGCAGGTAGAAGTTATCTAAATGATCTTTTGCCTTCACCGCGCTGTCAGGGTTGAACTTGATGTTCATCCTCTCTGCTTGCTTCAGCATCTTATGCAGAACATTCGGGAAAGCCAATGGTCCCTGAGTCATCCATTTAAGATTTGGGTCAGCCATCTCTTCGTACTTTTCATCCTATTCATATTCTTCCTCTCCTTTGGAATCTGATGGTTCTAGATCTCAGTTTGTCGATTTGCCTCCACCTCCACTTCCTTCGCTACCTTCCCCTCTGTCTCCTATACCAAATTTTGATCCCAAGACCACAAGAGTGCCTTGTTCATCTTCAAAGGAGATTGGAGGTTCCTCTCCATCTTCAATAGCTTCTTCCAAACCTTCAAGAGTATCAAGGATGGCTTCTTCCACCGATGATACAAAAACCGTTGTTGGAGTGGCTTTTGGCTTCTTAGATGTGCATGGAAGGTATTGTATGCATGGGATCAATCTAACTGCTTTCACGAACTGGTGAGTGATGGGACAAATAGAGTGAAGGTGTTGATATGAAATATCGTGCTCAATTCTAAGAGGTGAGGAGAATCCAACTGTTGAGTCATGAGAGAGGGAGTGTGAGTTACTACCTTGACCAGATGGTTGATGAGTGAGTGTGAGGGGAATTTAAGCCATGTACAACTCGTTGCCCTCCTTCTAGCACCAGAAATGTTGATGGTGTTGGACCCATCAACATTCAGGGGATCACTCCAATATGAAGTCCCAACTAGACTTCACACCCTTTGGTGTGGGATTCCCATTTGGTATGATGGCTCAGTTGCCATTATTTTAAGGATTTTCCTTAGCTCTTGGTTGTCAGCATAGGAAAGTGGTTCACTTTGTCTTTGAGAAGTGAGGTTCGCATGCCTGGTGAGTTTAAGTGTACTTGTGTCAATGGTTCTTTCATTATGAGGGGAAGAAGGTGAAGGTGATTTCTAGGTTGAAAGGGTTCAGTCCCAACTCGGCTAGCAGCACACAACACCAAAGGACATAGAAAGCTTTTGGTGGAGGAGTCAACTCGGATGCGGCAATCACAACATACAAGGTAATATAACACGTACAACACTCATGGAAAAGTCCAAAAGAGTCTAACGGTTGTTATGACAAGGTTCATGTGAAAGGTTTGTCTGATGTCTGGTAGAGTAGTTGACACGGACGGGACAACATTAACAACATATACAACACATTTTGATTAATAGATTATGCATTAAAACAAATGAATCCGTTCAGATGTAGAATACAGGTTAAAGAAACATGCATTACAAGTGTTAAATATCGGTCTTACAACAACTATAATACATGTGTGAAAATGTGTTGGCCTGTTAATAGGCTTTTGAATTAAGTGAAAGTTCCAAGACACATCATTACACCATACATCACTAACCCCATCAACGGGGCATTGGAGCCACTACTTACTCCTCAAAGAAAATACTACAGACTCTCTTGGTTATGTGGGAGGAGCTGAGGTGAAAAGTCCTTTCATGTACAAATGAGCGGGGTATTTATAGCTAAGGGTGAACTGACACTTATGGCTGTTTGACTACCCTCATGACCATTTGACTTCCATGACTTTTCAACTTACATGGCTCTATGTTCAACAAGTGGTCTCTTAGACTTCCATGTTACACACATTGATTGACAACAAGCCCATAGTGGATATGTGGGCAACATGACTCATGACCTGACTCGACATGACTTGAAATCACAATGCTAGTACATTTGTGTTGTTGTTGGAGTGCATGTCGAGCTATCGTGTTTCTGAGTGATGGATGTCTTCATGGTGTATCAAAGCTTCACTTCTGCATGGCGAAGTGCACAGAGTCTTCAATGGTCCTCGGTTCGCTTGATGAAGCTTTAGCATGTTGTTCCTTGCTTTCATGCTGGAAGGCTTGACAGATTCACTTGTTCGTGAAGGTGCATGTTTGTCGCATTCGTCTGTTTTGCATGCTTCGTTCGTTCATCAATTGGTGAACCTATCCATCTATATGTGCTCCTTTTGTTCATCCTGTTCATCTTATTGACATGTTTGTTAGTGTACTTGTACCTGCAGTCACTCATGATGAAATGACATCAAATCCAAAACCTCCTACTCTACCATGACATGTGATCATTCGAAAGCAGGTGACTGCAAGAGGCAACAAGGCTGTGATGTCAGATGATGGATCTGGGCAACTGCTGATGAAAACTACGCAAGAGTCATTGAGAGATGGAGACAGGCAATATGAGTCAACAATGATTGTCTGCAAGTTCTAGCTTAGACGGGAGGCAAAATTGTGCAAAATTTTGGGAGGGATAGTCCGGGCTGTAGGAGGGCAAGGCAGGCATGCTTTGCACATTTTCTGGAATGAACAATTAGTAGGGGCTCAATAATTAGATTTTTGCAATTTTCAAGAGGAACAAGTCAGGTTGCATGAAGGGTCAGGAGGTAGTAATTGTGCAGTTTTTCTGGGGAACTACCCAGGAGACTGGTAGCTAGAACTACACAATTCCCAAAGGGAACTGCTAGTTGGCTTTGGGGTCATTGGAAGCCAGAACTACACAATTCCAAGAGGGAACTTCCAGTTGGCTACTGGGATCACTCGCAGCTAGAAATGCACAATTCCTAGAGGGAACTACCAGTTGGCTGCTGGGGTCACTGGCAGAGAGATCTACGCAATTCCTAGAGGGAACTACCAGTTGGTTGCTAGGGTCATTGTCAGTAGAAATTGTGCAATTCTTGGAGGGAACAAGTAGTTTGTTGCTCAGAGTTACTGGTTGGGAAAACTGTACTAAGGCCGAAAGGTCGGCCTGCTAATCATCTCTGCGCAATTTCTAAGCTGAGCTGAGTGACGAGAAGAGGGAGGCCTGCTCATGAACACTACTTAATTTCTAAGATGAATAGTCAATCGACTATCCGGGTAGCCAACATGAGTGCTGCTTGAGTTGCTTGTGGGGCAATGCAACCCCAAAGAAATAGCTTGGTTCTTTTGTGCTATTTTGGTTGACAGTCAATCAATTCAAAAGTAGGGTGATGGTCTGGCTATTAGTGAGGAGTTTGGTCATCAGAACTTCAGTAAAAATGACTAAGTGTGTGAACATTTGAAAGATGCATAGGTGATCACACAAACACACACTCGCATGAATTGATGACGAACAACCAAACCATCCAGACAAACGTGTCCAACATGACTGACCGACAGTGCAAGCGAGAAGTGCGACAATTGTGATTGATCGTTCATGATCGAGACGATGCTTGCACGAAAGTTAATGTTGCTAGAAAAATATTATATATGACAGAGAAATGCAAGACATAATATGCGGAAAAACACAAACACATAAAACCAGAGAGACACAGATATACATGGTTCACCCAGTTTGGACTACATCCACCCCTAGCAGCCAGTCCTTCCTTTCTATTATCCAGCAAAATGAAGAAACACAACCTACATTAGATTCGCTGTAATATCCTCTATTTTCTCTCACGGCCTCACCTCTCTATTTCTTGCTTTGAGAATACACATATATCTCTAGCCTTAATACAAAACCCTCACACAAAGAGAGATGTTGCCTTCTAGGGACAAAAACCCTAAACTAAACATAAATTCTACTGTCAGATCATCTGCCTAATGAATAGCCTAGATTGACTAGAAATTACTATACTTTTACAAGGCAATTTTACATCTGTTTTTAGCATCGAGGGCGCTACCTCCGAAACCCCCGTCGGGGGACCGCTGGCCCCCTGACCCCCTAGCTGGGGGGGATGGCCCCCCTAGAACCCCCGCAGGGGGGACAAGTCCCCCCTCCGGACCCCCCGCATGGAGGGGTGTACTATCTTCGTGGGATATACATCCAGCTGAAACAAAGACCTCTAAATTAGGATGATAATCATGGTCCACAACCAACAAATGTGACTCTGTGTGTGAGTGCAACAAATGCTTTCATGGCAAACACAACGAGAACACGGTTGAAAGCATGACCTAGACATCAAGATACAGAGACTTGGATGCAATAATCAAGCAAGGTGAATGTAAAGGCTCACACAAGCTCACAAAGTGAACTCGAGTGTGTGCAGTCATTAAGTGAAACTCTCCATGGGAGGCTCCGAAATTGGTGTAGGCCAAAATTTTGGAGGGTAGTTGTAGCCACTACAACACAAGGGTGTCCAATTTTCGTTAGGGCCGACCTTATCAAATATACACATGTGGGGTTTTCTTCATAAGTACACTTTCCCTTATTTGATTTGAGTGATATTCAGGTTGATTTTGGTCCATGCAAAAAGAGGAATTCAATGCAATCATTATCTATATCAAATGATTTATCCAAAGTGGAATTTGACCATAGTTGAATATTTTAATCTCTCTCTCTCTCTCCCTCTCTCCCTCTCTCTCTCTCTCTCTCTCTCTCTCACACACACACACACACACACACACACATCCACTTCACTTAGCAGTAGAAATGTACATGAATTTTTTCTACTATGAATGTGCATGTGTTGTTGGTGCTATTAAACATTCACACATTTTTAGTCCTACAAACACACACACACACACACTTTTTTCTAATTTAAATTTTCATGGTGGTAATATTACATGCATGATGACCTGGTTGCTTCATATATATGTTAGGGATCATAAACATGGTGGTTTGGGTTGAAAATACATAAAAAAATATCAAGTTTTGAGAAAAAACATATATATTTCTATCTTCGATGTTATTTTTGTATAACATAGACAAAGTTGTTATCCATGAAACTATATACAGATATAGAGTTGACGTTGTAAATTATATATATAATTTAACAATTTTTACTATTTTTAATACATTTTCCTCTTGACATATATCAAAATCTTAAAATACGTCCATTGTCTATTTCTGTCATAACTCTTTGGGGCCTTAACCATTTGGAAAATAAATTATATGATGCACTAGAGGACATTAAGACATAAAACCTAAAAATATAAGGAGTGTTTGATAATTTAAGACTCTTTCAATGGTTATTAAAAAACCACTGCATTATTTAAATCCGACTAGTTAGTGGTAAATCATAAACCACTAAATTCCATGGAATATGGTTAATGGTCAACCATAAAAATCACCACGTAAAGAATCCAAAGCCCTAGCTTGGATCATTTCCATAATGAACTATTGCAAACTTCTCACCTTGTACCTAACACAGGGGAACCTCATATATCAGGCTTCAAATCTATGAGTATTATCAACTATATTTCAATCAACATTCAATTATTAATTGGGAATTGCAGCATAGCAACTAGTCTCCCAACAATCATTTCAATTATTCAATGAAAATATTTAGACAAAGTGGTTGTTCACTTCCATATACTTAGATATTGGTGTTTTTTTAGGAAAATATTCACTGAATCTTAGTTCAACAATTTCAAATTGAATATAACAAAAGTTATTGGTATAGGTGAATTGTGACTGAGTGGGGTAGGGGGAGGGGGGGGAGGATCTTAGACTATGAGTATTTATACCATCATAGAGTCTGAGACCATGAGTTGTAACACGTATTTTGATGAGGTCTTATCATGATCCACTCATTAATTGTCAGTGAGATCTAAAATACATAGAAGGTTAATTGATGTATTATAAATTCACATCTTGAGAACAATACAATACAATGCAAAGGAATTAAGCCTTTTCTGTCAATTTGCTTTTCTTGCCTCTTCTTAGCAATTCTTAACATGTTGCACTATTTGAAGGCCTTGTATTTTCAAGGATATAATTATTTTCATATATAATTAAGATAATAATTTTTGGGAAGATGGTTGTGCACAAGAACAAGTTATTCTCTACAACTCCACAAATTTTATCACAACATTCCTTCATTTGGATACTCAAAGGTTGCATTGAAAAAATATATGTATTATATTTTGCAAGAAAAATAACATACCAATTTAGGGAAACACAAAATTCACATAGTCAAACACAATTTCTATAAATAAAAATTATGTATTTAGAAAGGCAACAATTGTTTCTACATTTCATCTTTTCACACTACAAATTCATTGTGTAGGTATCTCTAATCATCATTGCAAGATAGCATATTGGTCTTTTTCGAGGTTTACATTGTCACTGGCATGTCAGGAGAGATCACCATTAGTTTCCACCTACCCTTAATTAATCTTAATCAACTTGAAAGCTGAATCTTAACATTACATTATGATTAACTATGGCAATCTAATCAACTATGAATGCAATGTTATTTATCCTGTGTATAACATTAGAGAGTAGAAAACTATTTAATAGCTTGTCAATAAAATCTTTGGAGACATCTTAGAAAATAAAATGTTTTATAAAATTAATTTAAATTTTTTAAAAACTAAACTTTTTCATTTTTCCTTATTCGACATTGGATAATAGAAACATATTCAAAATCAAAGGCAACACCAAGACCACTTGCATTTAACTTATGGGTGCACACATACATATATTCCAAGCACAAACAAAACTAGCATGTGAACAAAAACCCGCATGCCTACCAAAGTGATGATGGAGGTTCTCTCAACCTTCCATGAGGAATGTTTATCAAAGTTCTATGATGAGATTCCATTGAAGAAATTATCTAAACCTTATGAAAACATATCCTCTATAAACAAGGTCAAGAGCAAGCCTTAGTGAGATAATTAAATTTCTTATGTTTGAAAACATTTTCACCTAAGATTTAGGTTGTAAATAAAGTCTTACCAAGATGTGGAAATAATGATGAGTAATATGTAATAATATACTATTTTAGGAAAATATGGATCCTAGTAAAGTAGGCCATTACCTACAACTAATAAACTTAAATATAAATACTAGGTTATCGGTAGAATTTAGTTGAGGGCATAAGATTTGTTTGATATTTAGTTAACAAATTTTAAGTGAAAATTGTTACCCTAGCTAATTTGATATAATTTGAGGCTTCTCATAAATCCATTACAAATTACACGTCAAAGCCAAAGTACTAGCCTTAATTCCTTTGAGGGGGTGATATTGTAAGGCCTTCAAGCTACAACTGAGTTTTAAGACCATTTGATTTTGATTAGTATGCAATAGTTCTACATTTGCTACTAGGGAGGTTTCAAAGCTTTTCCACTTTTCAAACTAACTAAGAACCTATTTTTGACCTATACATATTATCTTTTCAAGAATTACCATTCAATAGTGAAAATAGTTTTTTTTGGTTTTCACATATTTTCTATGACTTTAATGACTTAGTTTTCATTATAAATACAATGTATTTCCTTCTTCCATTTGGGTTGATAAGACCATTTAAGAGAGCTGATCCATAATCATTCTTGGCTAGAAATCACTTGCTTGGCTATGATCTTTCATTAAGCCACTGATTATTGGCCTTTTCCCATTTAATCCACATGTATAGATGCTTAAGGATATTAAGGTTTAGAAAACTCTTCCCTTCCAACACATATATGTATGTATATTAATATGTGTGTTTACTTACAACAACCCTATCAAAAAAATTAATAATAACAAAAAGCTATAACATCAAGAATTTATCTATTCATATTTTCCCAAAAACTTCAACATACCACAATGTACATAAACAACCAATTTCATAATTCAATAGGTAAAAAGTTATATAGCAACCACTAGCAACTTTTCCATAACATCAATTAAAAACCACTTTGCAAATTTAAAACACCGAAGTATTTATATAAAATTACCTACTACTAGAAGCCAATCTAAGAAGGATCCTTTTCCACTTAATTATAGGATCCACTACACCCTGAATTTTATAGTTGGCAACCTGCTAACTAAGCCATGATACATAAGGACAAAATTGTCCACACTCAAAATTAAAGATGGTTGAAGGAAACTCTCTTTCACAATTACAAAAACAATAGAGGACACCTTTTCCCATTAGGCTCAAGGTGTCGGCAATTTTTCAGATTCCTAATAGCTGGCTAGCATAGCAATATAAAAATCCTTATGTTTTTCTACAATACCATGGTGATTACCTTTCTCACTACTTATAATGTTTCCCCAACACATATCAATACCTACATTCATTAACTAATCTCCATAAATCTTCATTGAGTATTTGACATACAACTTTGTCTTCAAAAATTCAAAACACACAACCAATGAACTAATCCATAATTATTTTTTTTATTAAATTTAAAATTTAAACACCTTAAAACTTTAAAACTTAGTATTATCATTGAAAACACCCTAACAAACTTTCCACTCCTAAATAACAAATTTTACTGGTAAATTGTCACTCAAAACAGTGATGAGCTTGTACTATCTCTAAATATGATCTCCCATACCTGAATAATTGTTTCACATCACACTTTTTGTTTCATAAATCTCTATAATTAGGTAGAAATCAAATCAATAAGACTTCAAAAGATATCCACAACCATCATCATGATACTATGTTTATGCCAAAATAACTTTTCAATTACATGATAGTCAAATTCTTGTGACTTCGCATAGTATGCTCCACCCATAGTAATATCCACCGCCCCTAGCACTGGGTACACATGCGATTTCGTTAAACTTTTCCAAAGGAAAAAGGGAATCCCGCTTCCCTTCCCGTTTTTCTAGATTGTTGGATGATAATGACATCACATTGTTCTTCTTCAATTTTCTTGGGAAAAATAAAATAAAATTCGTCTACGCAGAGTCTAGGTTTTCGAATTCATATATATATACATATGGTTCGCTATCACTAAATGAAGATGACCAGCCCCTCCTGGAAGCATTTCTTGCTGGGGAGATTTTGATTTGAATTTGGCTAATTTTTATTTTTTTTTTATTTTTATATGTTTCTTGTTATTTTAAAATCTTTTTTATATATATAGAAATAAATTCAAGTAATATTTTCTTAAATACTAATGTATCATGATGTAATTGAATAAGTGAATAGGAAAGTTTCCACGGCTAGATATTAATATATTTAGATATTATTTAATTATTTTAAATTTTAGAGTTTTTTATTTGAATTTGGTTATATATATATATATATATATAATTGTATTTTTTATTCTAATTATTTAAATAAATTTAAAGTTAAAAATTTTCAAATTTTACAATGTTTAAAGGTAAAAATTTATGATTCCAATCAATTTTATGAAATTTTAATTTAATTAATAGAAAAACATAAAAAAAAAATAAAACAAGAAAATTACTACTTAAGACAAAAGTAATATAAAGTATTATTTACAGACACCATAAATTCGTGAGGATAGTAGATTTCTTGCTAGAATTTAGTAAACAAATTCAAAAAATCAAAATGGTGGAGTGTTTCAATAATTTGTTTGATAGTGAAAATGGATTCAGCATCATCCAAAACTTCTTAGATACCAAACCCAGAGTGGTTGGGAGGGTCTAATAGTATCCTCTCCACCCAAGGTCCAGTAGCATCATGCCATGACTATGTTTTAATATGTTGAAAAAAATTTAATGATAACTTCCCCACCTTAATATCATGACATGACTATGTTGTAATACACTGAAAATATAAATTTTAAGCTGGAAGTAGTTTACCTCTCAGGTTTCAAAAAATTAAATCCGTTCTGATTTTTTTTTTTTTTTCTAAATACTGAAATTTTACAAAAATAACCCAGATTTTAAAAAATTTGTGCCAAACTTAATCATAGTCTTACCCTAAATGCAATTATTTTCATGACTAATTTATGTGATCATTACACTAAGCTGTACCTTAGTGTAATATAATGTAGTATTAGTTCAGTACAGTGAGATACCACTTTATTATTGAGTTGCAAACATCATATTGACGTCACACGGCATGACAAACATTTTCTTATGAGTCGTGAGCAGTGTGAGGGTTGATCAACCACAAAATTATAAAAAGAAAAGGTGGGAACATCTTCACAGGATTTTGCCCTTCACCAAACACGTGCTCACTTCATGTGACTTTGGAGGTCGAATTCCCGTTCTATCCAAAGAATTAGGTATTTCAAATGGCGAGTAATTGGATCTGAATAGGCAGGTTTCCGGACGTTGGTAACTGGCGAGTTTTAGCCTTTCGTTTCCTTTCTCATCGGAGTCTCTTCGCCGCGAACCAGGCCAAACACTGTGGCCAGGCGGCCTTTGGGTGTTGATAGAGTCATTTGTCCTCACAATTCTGACTCTCGAGTAACTATTCAACAGAACCTTGGGCGTCTGAAGGGGCAGAGATGAAATGGGATCCCAGAGTTCCATCTCTCTTTAAAAAACAACAGAGACCACCCTTCATTTCATTTCGGAATATCCATTCATTTCCAGTTCTTGTTCTTCTGTAGGCAGTGACGGCATTTTTTTTGCAACTTGTTCCGTCTGGATTTTGTTCTGCCGTTAGGTATGCAACCATACAATTTTTTTTTTTGGTTTTCAGTTATATACTTGGAAATTACAAAGCAAATGGTTTAATTTAAAGTGATGGGCTAATTTTATGCAGAAATGAGCCCTGCGGTTGAATTTGTAATGTGGCAGACCAGCAACCTGTTCATGGTGGAGGCTATCTCTAGGAGGCATGCTTCCCTCGACATTGCCACCTCTGTTTTCTCAGCTTTCGCCATTGTATCCCTCCTTGGGTTTTTCATTCTGGAAAAATGGAGTGCCAAGAAGGCTGCGTTGCATAAGAAATGAAAGGAACAATGTTTCACCAAATGCAGAAGGAGGCAGACCAAGGAGAACGGATACAATGGGCAGTAGACCTTCGCTGATGTGATTGGGAAAACCCCTAAGCTGCAATAGTTCAAACTTTGTTTATAAATCAGGGCACGCATTCAATGCATGCTCCTTCCCTAAGACCATGTTATCTATATATATATATATATATAAAAAATAATGGTGGCGTGTTCTCATATTTTTCAAAACAAAACGTATTCACATCCTTTTTCATGAACATTTCAGTGAGGTGTCTGTCCTTTTTCTGGTTTAAGTAATTTTAAAGAAAATTAAAAGATGCTTGATTACTCTAGCAAATCCATTACGTTATGTAAATTACTATATTAAATTAATAAAAAATATATTGAATATGGATTACAAATTATTAATTATTCTTATGGATATAGATTTAGAAAATATTGGAAATATGAATAAAAATATTAGAAATATCAATACTAATAATTAATTAAATTGTTTTTTAGTAAATTTAATTTTATAAAATTCTAATATATTATAAAGATAATTATTCAAATCATTATCTAACTATTCAATCAATGATGATATATTTTCCATTGTTCAATTTTTTATTAACTTTTGGTAATATTTTGGAAAAATAAGTTTTGGTTTTTTTCGTGAAAACTCATTAATAAATAGTTTATTTTCTTTTGTCTTTTTAATAATAAGTTTTTTGAATTTGTATGATGTTACTAAACATATATGTATGGAATTCTTTCGTCATAATAGTCATATAAATCATAATAATTAAGAAGAAACATAGTAATAACATAAGAATTTTGTCTTTTCTTTCTGCTAGTAATAGTGCCTAATCATAATAGTAGAATACATTGAAAATACAATTAGAGACATTTTATTGTAGGATATCACACTTGTACATGTATTTCATGAATAACCTATCACATTGTAAATTAGACTCACTAATCCATTCATTAGTAGGACCTTGTCTTGAGTTTCACACACACACAATATGTGTGTGTGTGAGACAGAGTTAACCCACATATAGATTGTTTTCTAGATAGTTACATAAACTAAATCACACAATAATACATTATTTATTAGATCCATCTTAACTTTGGGTCTATCATTAATCAAGAGAGATCAAATCTCTATAGGTGCAAGCCTTTCCTCAAATTTTGATCCCTCTCGACACATGATAGATCCATAATTAAGATGGATCTATGTTGGCTCTTAATAAACCACATATCATCTCCATGTTCATCATGAAAAAAAAGACACATCTCCCTCATACTAAGCAAACCACCATTGAAATGTTTTAACTACCATCCAAGAGGTGCATCCTCAAAATTTGATCTCGTGAGGCCCCCTTATTTGGGGCCTTGAGCTTGTAGAAAAGGGGTGTTTGTTTCATCTCTCTCTCTCTCTCTCTCTCTCTCTTTCTCTCTCTCTCATATATATATATATATATATATAATATATTATATATATATATTATATATATATTCCTTTCATGTTCGTTTTAACATAATATTCATAATGTAAGAAACTCGTTTTATGATCATCTTTAAATAGATTGAATAAATAACAAAAAAATACCCTCTTATTGTTGCTCTTCTATTATGTTTCTCCTCCCAAGACCACCTGATTGAATATGCTACCCTATCAACTGGGAACAAGATATCTAGCTTTCTAGCTTAGGGAACCTCCACATGTTCCCTAGCCCTTCGAGACAAAGCCCATAACCACATCCATAATGTGTATTTATGTGTGTCCAACCACTAAATCTCGAGCACCTTCTTGTATCCACTGTATCCACTCCCAACTCCAAAATATCATTGTTTCCCTAGATTCCTTATCTACCCTCCTCCACTCCAACACAAAACTGTTGGCATTATGATACATATGTTGTACTTGATGGCAACCCACTCATTTTAGATGATAAATTATAGTGCAGCAAAGTTATTTTCTAGTTCCGCAGGTGCTCGGATCAAAAGGTGCGAACCGAAAAGTTCATGCACTTTCATGCAGAGAAAATTTCACGCACTTTCATGCAGAGAAAAGCACACACACATGGGAAATCTTATGGTTGGTTCATGGTATTTAGTCCTTGGTATTTGAACCTATGATTTTGGGCCATGGTATCTCGTCATAAGTGTTCATCCCAAGTATTGGGCCCATGGTATTGAATTGTTATGGTTTTTGGTCCGTGGTATTGTGAAAAACCTAAGGCTATAAAAGAGGAAGGAGATCATTTGGCAAGGCATCTTTTGAATTATTGAATATCTGATAAAGTGCTAGATCTGGAATATTGTGATTGGGTTATGGTGCAGATCTAGATCTGAATGAAGAAGGAACCTGAGCATAAGGAGAAGGATAAGTTCTATTGATGGGTCAAAATTTTAAGGCTGGAATAGTGGTATCTCTATATGATTTTGATTTGTGATATGTGGTCCATGCCTGATCTATAAATATGATAATCTGGGTTAACTAATATCTGAATGTTTGAAAGAATGAATTTATAGATCTGTACGTAGGTTTCTGAATAGTGAAGTAGCGTACATCTCTTGATTTATGTTCTAGCTGTTTTGTTTATTGATACAGTGTTCTAGGTTCAGAAGTGGGGTGTGATTACTGTTATTATGATCTGGGTACAGTCGTCAGAGAAGTGTTTATTTTGATTCAATTTTGATTGGTGAAAAGGTGATTGGTTGTTGCAGAAATTCTTGATGTTTGATTGATGTTATTTGTGGATCCAGTCTGAAAATTTATGAAACGTGATCCCTGGAAGGAAGAGAAGGTTGTAGTATTCTGCAGGTAGCAACCTGCATACTAGTATCTCAACTAGTACAAGAACTAAGGGGGTTGTAGCTCCCTTCCAGGAGAAGCTGGAAAATGAGAGAGGGTTGTAGCTCTCTGCAGGTAGCAGCCTGCATATTGGTAAAAGACTGCACCAGTACAGAATCATTGTAAAAAGAAGTTTCTAATTGAAAAGATAGAGACATATTGCAGCAGGTGGTTTTCACCCACATTGGGTTTCCACCTTATATCTTGTGTTCTTGTGTGTGATTGTCTTCTACTCTATTTTTCTGTTCCTGGTTACTGTTTATATGATCCTGATGCACAGATTAATTTTCAACATCTGTAGAATATTTTAAATTATAAGTCTATATGGTACACGCAGGTTTCCTTATTTGTAGTTGCATATATATGCAGTTTTCTCTAACTGAAGTAGTGTATATGTTATGGGTTTGAAAATGAAAATAATTGACCAGATAATACTGATTCACCCCCCCTCTCAGTATTATTTCCAACAATTGGTATCAGAGCGGGTCCTTTAGAAGAAGCTTGATCACTTGAAGGAATATCTATCATCATGAGAAACTACGAGAGAGAAGCATCAATCAGGCCACCAATTTTTGATGGGACCAACTTCGTCTATTGGAAGGTAAGAGTGACAGCCTATCTTCAATCTCTTGGTACAGAAGTCTCAGATATCATAGATACAGGGTACACTTTTCCATCAGCAACTCCTATAGATCCGACTGAGAAGAAGCAGTTTGAAACTAATGCAAAGGCTGTCAATACTCTATTAGGATGTCTATCTCAATCA
>APFE030440494.1:97006-112701 GCA_000404065.3 Pinus taeda | reverse complement strand
TCTGAAGGTTGATTCTACTGATAGTTGTTCTTGTCTCTATGTCATGTACTTCTTTTCATATCAAGGTCATGTAACGACCTATTTTGGTTTCCCCACTATGCTAGGGATGAATGAGTTTTGTCTATCTTGTGTATTCCCACTTGGATGGGAGATGGATGTATGTATGAGTCTTGATGATAGGAAGGTTACGTATAATGTATGGAGTCATGTTCTTTCTTGCAGAACATCTTTTTGCAGAAAGCATTTCAGCACAGAGCATATACAAAGGGGGAGCTCGTTCAGAATTTTCAGCAGGTACTCAGGGGGAGTATGATAGTCCGCCCCTTTTCCCTTGATGTCAAAGGGGGAGAGTGATTGATTGTTGTTGCCATCAAGTCCAAAGGGGGAGATTGTTGGCATTATGATACATATGTTGTACTTGATGGCAACCCACTCATCTCAGATGATAAATTATAGTGCAGCAAAGTTATTTTCTGGTTCCGCATGTGCTCAGATCAAAAGGTGCGAACCAAAAATTTCATGCACTTTCATGCAGAGAAAATTTCACGCACTTCCATGCAGAGAAAAGTTATTTTCTAGTTCCGCGGGTGCTCAGATCAAAAGGTGCGAATCGAAAAGTTCACGCACTTTCATGCAGAGAAAAGTTTCTTTCATGCAGAAAAACATTCACGCACCTTCATGCAGAGAAAAGTTCACGCACTTTCATGCAGAGAAATGTTCCTTTCGTGTAGAGAAAAGTTCACGCACTTTCATGCAGAGAAAAGTTCCTTTCATGTAGAGAAAATTTCACGCACTTTCATGCACAAAAAAGTTCACACACTTTCATGTAGAGAAAAGCACACTCACATGGGAAATCTTATGGTTGGTTCATGGTATTTAGTCCTTGGTATTTAAACCTATGGTTTTGGGCCATGGTATCTCGTCATAAGTGTTGATCCCAAGTATTGGGTCCATGGTATTGAATTGTTATGGTTTTTGGCCCGTGGTATTATGAAAGGCCTAAGGCTATAAAAGAGGAAGGAGATCATTTGGCAAGGCATCTTCTGAATTATTTAATATTTGATAAAGTGCTAGATCTGGAATACTGTGATTGGGTTATGGTGCAGATCTGGATCTGATTGAAGAAGGAACCTGAGTGCAAGGAGAAGGATAAGTTCTATTGATGGGTCAAAATCTTAAGGCTGGAATAGTGGTATCTCTATATGATTTTGATCTGTGATATGTGGTGCACGCTTGATCTATAAATTTGATAATCTAGGTTAACTAATATCTGAATGTTTGAAAGAATGAATTTATAGATTTGTACGTAGGTTTCTGAATAGTGAAGTAGCGTACATCTCTTGATTTATGTTCTAGCTGCTTCTGTTTATTGCTACAGTGTTCTGGGTTTAGAAGTGGGGTGTGATTATTGTTATTATGATCTGGGTACAATCGTTAGAGAAGTGTTTATTTTGATTTAGTTTTGATTGGTGAAAAGGTGATTGGTTGATGCAGAAATTCTTGATGTTTGATTGAGTCTGAAAAATTTATGAAATGTGGTCTCTAGAAGGAAGAGAAGGTTGTAGTCTTTTGCAGGTAGCAGCCTGCGTACTAGTATCTCAACTAGTACAAGAACTAAGGGGGTTGTAGCTCCCTTCCAGTAGAAGCTAGAAAATGAGATAGGGTTGTAGCTCTCTACAGGTAGCAGCCTGCGTACTGGTAAAGGACTGCACCAGTACAAAATCATTGTAAAAAGAAGTTTCTAATTGAAAAGATAGAGACATATTGAGCAGGTGGTTTTCACCCACATTGGGTTTCCACCTTATATCTTGTGTTCTTGTGTGTGATTGTCTTCTACTCTATTTTTCTGTTCCTGGTTACTGATTATATGATCCTGACGCACAGATTAATGTTCAACATCTGTAGAATATTTTTCTGTATGCTATACGCGGGTTTCCTTATCTGTAGTTGCATATATATGCGGTTTTCTCTAACTGAATTAGCATATATGTTCTAGGTTTGAAAAAGAAAATAATTGACCAAATAATACTGATTCACCCCCCCTCTCGGTAGTATTTCCAAAAAAAACATCCCCCCCGAGATATCCTCCTTCCCCCTTTCAACCCTTCAACTTATCTCTCCCCTCAAAAGATCTGCCTACCCCCTTCAAGTTTCTACTAACCTCATTTATAAATTCCCCCTTCAAAATCTCTCAAGACCACCCAGTATCTCTCTCACTTACCTCATTATCCCCTACTTAAAGAGCCTTGGGTTGTCAAATCATTCATTTGACTACAATTCACCATATAATAACTACATAATAAAACAGTGCAATCTCAAAATTCTCTCACCTACCTCATTGTTCCCAAGTTAAAGAGCCTTGTATGGTCGAATCATTCATCTACCTACACTCCACCATATAATAATTACATAATAAAATAATACAATCTGAAAAACTTAATCAAAACCAATGGATTACATAAGAACCTCATTTAACTTTAATATAAAAGTAATCATAAGAAAATTGACATCATTAATTAATTATTAATTAGGATTGAGGGCTAATAATTTAATTAACCACTAATAAAGCTTAAAAACTAATCAAAATATCATATTAATTAATCTTAATCAACCTTTAGGCTTAGTCTTGAAGTTACATTATGATTTAGCTATCATAGTAGACAATTGAATGCTAGTGTATTCATGTGAAGTATGGCTATGTAGCTATTATGCAGATACCTTATATGTATATTGATAACACTAATAAGGATCTATCACAATAATCAATCTCCCCAAAAATAGGCTAATAACATAACACAACATAATAGGAATATGTAGTGTGCATTACATACACCTCTCCTTTGGACAATTGTGTAGCACATTTAGAGTTAAGATGATGCAAACAATCAAGGAGTAATATGATAATCAAACATAATAAAATAGGGAGAAAAATGTAGTAACCAAAATTAAATAAAAAATGTGAAAAGATCACTTCCCACCTGGAGTTCACAACTAACCTATATCCACCCATCCTACCTAACCTACTTTTTCTCCCATCCTATCTGTCCTTCGTTGCAATATACTATGTGATCTGATTGGGAAGATTAGTTTTGTTGTGATAAAATCCTTTTCAGAATATGTTAAATATGCTTAAGGATTCATGAGGTTCATTGCAAGTTTAAACATGAGTTTATCAGTGCTTTTATGTAATTTTTATGTGTGAATTAACAAAAACAAATTACTGAACAACAACATATAACATATATAAACATCACCATAAATAGTATCATAGTAGCACATAATGAAGGAGTTCAACCCTCCTCGGGAACATCTCCTTGGTCCAGTTTCCAATGGCTTGGCCCTCTCTATTATGCTTAAAAGTGTGAATGCATCAGTTTACAATGCTTATAGACCTCTGAAACATGTTTTAATAGCCTGAGAATGCCCAAAAATGTATGTGTAGCCTCTTTCTGCTCCTGATTTGGTCAAAAACTTATCAATTTATCATTTTCCCAGGTTTGGTTGTTATTCGCTCTACAAACTCCCCAAAATCTAGCACCTAACCCATAATTTCACCCCAGATTGTGCTAATGGAGTGCCATTTTGCCCAAAATCCGACGCAAATTGTGGGCGCCTTAATTCGGCCTCTAAGGCCTTAAGTCCGAAAAATTTGGGCACATGGGGCCCACGTGCCTGGGGCTAAGGCCAACAGCCTGCCCCCGCTAACTGAGCCCCTGCTCCCCTGTAGTAGTGGTCACATGGTGGTATTGTGTACGAGGGTCTGCCCCCATGGGCTGACCTCTACCCCAAAATGATGTGTTCATAGTCTTTAAGTCTATGCCGAAGCATAGTATGTTAAGATCTATTGCTATGTCGTATTTGTGGAGGCTTTGGACTTGTGTTGAGGTCGTGGGTTTAACCCTCATTTCTATTGCATAAACTTTGACCCAACATTTTGGTGGCCCTCGGGCTGCCACGTGGTAGCCTTAGGTTGGGCCATGTGTCAGGCCATGGTTGGCCACCAATCCAACCAATCAAAAATGCTAGATTACAACCAATAATAAAATGCCACTTGTCAGCCTACAATTCACCAGAGGAGGCCGTTGACTAGTCAAACTACCTCATAGACCAACACATTCAATGCCACGTGGGCAGTACGGGCTGTAGACTCGGCTGCCAAATATTTTCAAAAATTCTCATGTTTAGGAAAGTGAACAAAACATGATTTTGGGAGCATACGGTGTTCGTTTCGTGCGAAACAAGTTGCACCAAATTTAGGATGATGAGCACTACTCGTTCATATAGGTTCCACATCGATCTGACAACTTTGAATTTTGAGCTAAATTTTGAGCACCTAATCATTATGGCATTGGCTATACTGATATAATGACTGAAAGAACCAAAATAGTAGAAATGTCAACTATATTGACTAACTTCCCCAACAAGAAATTAATATTCATCATCACACACCTTGGGGAGTGTGTCCATCATATACCTCCCATGTCTTCAGGCTTGGAGGTTACTTGGTGGCAAATGCCTCCACCCTTACTTATAGAGCTATGGTTAGTGATCTAACATGGACCACACTGTAGTGCTAATTCTAGGTGCTTGTCATCAAATTATTTAGTTGGGTAGTCATGTTACATTCCAACCAACACCTAACCCAATGTCATAACCATACATATCAATTGATACAAAATATCATAAGAGAATGTACATAATACCATTACTCATTCAATGTCCCGAAATCAACCAATTCTAGTGTGGTGCTTTGACTATAACATAACCTCCTTCTAACCTGTATGTAAGTTCACACACACACATTTAGATGGTCCTAATTATTATATTTTCAAATTCAGTATCCACATACCCAAATATCTCAATTACGATCATCACGTTGGAAGTAAATCATACATTAGATATTTTGATTAATAGAAACATAATTCATCGAGTTTTTTATATAAATAAGTCCATATATCCAATTTGAGTGCAAAAATATTACATAAAGTGCATAAATAGTGCATCATGAAAATACAATTAAGGCCTTGATATAAGTAGCTACCTAGGTCAAAATGTGGTGTCACAAGTGGTTAAAAAGTGAGAGATATTCTCAACGTATAGTCTATGCATCTTCCTAGGTAGTATGTATTAGGGTATAGTTATCCCACTAAACCTTAACCAAGTCGACCAAGTGATCCTTGAGTTGTTGAACTTTATAGTCCAATATAGACAATAATTCAACCACAATGTTTCCAATGTCTGATACTTGCAATTCTCTCCAATTAAGTTTGTAAGATTCATTAGCAACATAATTTAGTAAAACGGATACAAGAAAAACATCATGACTTTTATGCAAGTGACATGGCAGTATAAGATGATAAGAAATTGGTCCAATTTTCTCTTTGATCTTAAAAGGTCCTATAAATAGAGGTGATAACCTTTTCCCTTCTCTAAACTGAATGGCACTCTTATTGGGACATATACAAATAAAAACTCGGTCCCCCACCTCATAACTTTGACTAGTTCTATGTGAATCATCATAACTCTTCTATCCATCTTGAGCTTCCTTTAACCTTTATTTAATCTGATTCACCTTATACCCCCTTTTTTGTACTAATTTAGGCCCAACTATAACTCTATCCTCCAACCTTTTCCAGCTAAGTAGTGTCCTACATGACCTTCCATAGAGAAATTGATAAGGAGACATCTCGATTGAACTATTGTAATAATTATTGTAGGAAAACTCTACCAATGGTAGATACTTCTCCCATTGAGTCTAGATATCCATAAGATACATTCTAAGCATGTCTTCTATAACTTGATTTACTCTTTCAGTTTTCCCATGTTTTTTCAAATGGTATGGAATGATCATGTTTAATTGAGTCCCCAATAATGATTTCAAAATTGTCCAAAACCTAAACATAAATGGAGAGTCTCTATTAATAATAATAATTATGGGTAACATGTTCATCTAGATAACATCTCTTATAAATACTCATGCCACACGAATGACATCATATGTGTCTCTGACACAGATGAAATGGGAATCTTTGGTCAACTTATCAACTATGATTAAGATGGCATTGTGTATTTGTGACATGAGTGACAAGGATACAAAAAAAACCATAGGGATTACTTACAACATGGACATATGAATGTCCTATAGTTATAGGATTCCTATTTAGTGGTGATTTTCAACATTCACTTGCTGACATTCAAGACACTTTGCAACAAACTAGACCATGTCATGGTTCAAGCCTGCCCAAAAAAAATATTCTTCGCATATACATACATCTTCTTGACACGAAGATCGAGATAGTAAAGTGATGTTGAATTCATCCCGTTAGCCCCATGAAGCTTCACAACTCATGAATATTCCAAGCACTTGTCATTCCATTATGCTCTTCACCTTTCCCAAGTCTATCGAAATCCCCTCTCATGAAATGATGTGGTTGAGATAATTATCTCCTTCTAAAAGAAAGAGAACTCTGATAGTTTTCAACACAACGTGTTTTCCCTTAAGCACACCAACATAATCCTTAATTCTTTTACATGCTCCCTTTCATTCCTATAATACACAAGAATGTTTTCTAGAATGACTTGAACAGAGTGGTTTAGATACTATTAGAACACACCATTCATGAGACTCATGAACATTACTAGTGCATTGGTTAAACCAAAAAGAACCACTGTCAACACAAAACCAACTTCGAAAGAAATTTTTAGGAATTTCACCCTCCTTAATAATTAACTAGACATATCCTTATCACACATCAATTCTTGAGAAAATCATTGCTCCCTTAATTTGATCGAAGAAATCATATATTCTAGGTATTGAGTACATATTCTTCATTGTGGATCAATATAGATCTATGAAATATATGCACAACCTTAGGGAACCATTCTTATTCTTGACAAAAATCATTGGTGTACCCCAAGGTGAAACACTAGGTTTAATAAGTCCCAAGTATAATAGTTTTTTCAACTACATCTACAACTCATAAGGTTTTAGAGGTGCCATCCTATAGGGTGTCTTGGATATTGGCTTCATGTTCAACTTCAACTTGATTATGAAACAAATCTCCCTCCCAAGAAGTAACCTTGGAAATTGTTTGGGGAAAAATCCCCAAATTAAGGAAAAAATGGGCGTTGACCTAGGGAGGGTCCCTTCCTATCACTTATTTCCTTAACCACATACAATTTATAGTGTTGGATAAGGAATTATTTAGCCTTCATCATTGAAATGAATCGTAGGGAGACATCCATATTTCTATCATAGATATCAATTGATCTTCCTTTATCATCTAAGCATATCAATTTCTTTCTTAAATTAACTACTAGACGTCTATGATATTCTAGCCAATCCATTCTTATGATTACATCATACGTTCCTAGGGAAGGTACATACACCTTCAACATAGTTGTACAATCCCCGAGGTTTACCAAACAATGGTCTATACTGGGTCCTACCACTTGTTTCACCTCAAAATCCATCTCGACTTATTTAAATTCCACATGCTCATAGGTTGCCAACCCACATTTTTCTAATGTAAATGGTGAAATGAAACTATTTCTAGTGTAAAAATAAAACAAAATGTTAACTTTTACATTATTTATCATACTTAAAGTTTCCACCATGGTGAATTGGTTTTCATCCTAATGGTTGTCTATCGTTGCATAAATATAGTGGTTAATACCTTCTCTTCTTATCGATGACATTCCATATTGTCATGTGGTACTAGGTTGTGACTCAGGTCAATCACACTAGTAATGAGGTCCTTTGCTGTCGATAAGTTATACAAGATGTATTTTGAATAGAGTTTTTGGGATCCCTCTAGAATGAGCTTCTTCCCTTACTATCAGCTTCTCCTATTTATATTAGACTTGCACAAGTCCCTCAAGATGTTGCTGAAACTACATTGGCAGTCATTAAAATCCCTACTACCACTACTCTAGGCTTAACTCTATATGCATACAGTGGTGGCCTAGAACTTCTTACCTTAGAGAAGGTCTGAGGGCCATTTCTTACAAATCTTGGCTATTGTGGAATACAACCTCTTCTCATCTTTTTAAGTCTAAGTGTTCTTCTATGTAATGAGCATTCTCAACTACTTTAGCAACCAAAGATGGTTTCCACATCCATACCATTTCCCCAATCTTTGGATTCAATCCATAAATGAAATTAAATTCTTGATGTTTATCAGTGTCCATCTATGAGACATATTTGACTAATTCATGAACATTATCTCATTTTCTTACACTATTTGATTTCCCCGAACCAAAGCATGAAAGGTTCCTACATATTGTTCATCATAGTATGCTAGTAAGTAATTTTTTCTAGACCTTTCATCAAATATTTCCTAAAATATGGTTTTAGGTGTAAGGTGCAATTGTATTTCCAAATTACCCATATCATTGAGTTAGAATCTTTCTATATTTTCCTTTAAATTAGAAGTATACTCCCTCAAAAGCACCTCTTCACTTCTCGCAATTAAGGTCTTGCATGTTTACTAACATGAACTCCAACTATATTTTGGGGCTTAATCTTTAGAATACCCATAGTGTTATTATTGGTTCGAGGTCGTCGATCAACATTCCTTGATCCCTTGAGGTTTACTGCCCTAGATGGAGGGGGCACCACATCCACCTTTACTACTTGGCACCTCTTTAATATTTGATTTAGTGCTTCTAGTGAGCAGAAGATGAGGTCCAACTCTAGTGATGGAAGTGATGGTTCTGGTGGATGTGGTCCTTGTAATGCCCCTCCTTGGCCTTGATTCACTCATATCCTTGAAATTCTAACTTTGTTTTATCAATGTATAGTATTCAAGGTTTATTAGTGCATTTCAAAACATTTGCAACTCTTTTTTGACCCACACATGAATAGATAAGGGTAGGTGTAAGTTGTTGTTGTTGTTGTTGTTTTTTTTTTTAACTATGCTTGTTAAACTAGAAGTGTTAATGATGTTGAGAATATCCTCAAGAATCTACTAAATCCTCTCCTATAGCTAGCTAACTAAGAACTATGATGTTGTTTCCAACTATCATTACTTACCTTCTTAGTGTCAAAATTTTTCCCCTTTAACTACATTAATTAATTAATTAAATTATTATCCTCAATGTTAAGGACTTAACCTTAATTTTACCCTATTAGTGGTGGAAGAATTGGCTTTCATTGAGAAATAACTCTACAGAAAAACAAATCTTTCACCTACATTAAATCCAATCATTCCACACACTATTGATATTTCCGCACATCTTGAATGTTTCATTTAACTTGTGGTTTTTCTACATCACCTAGAATTTATCAGTACTGTGGCATAATGTATTGTATAATGAAGTCTTGTTCAATAGAGATTTTTGCATGCATTGAGTTATTATATTGACATTTGGGATAAAAGACATTAACTTTTGATTTTGTTCAAGTTTCCATATGGGATGCCAAGGTAAAATGATTTTGATATTATGTAATATTGTATCACTTATTTAAAAAAACCTTTAATATTACTTTAATTATTATGTTGATACAGCTCGAGTGGGCCTAATGGTTAAGAGCATGTGTTTCCTCCTAAGAGGCCACAGGTTCAAAACCAGAGGGGGGTAGAGTATGTATGCCTTCATAGACTTAGCAGTCAAATTGTTGCGTAGAAGTGGGTCACTTGTCCCACAAACAAGGGGATCTCATACACCAATTTGGTGTATGGTTTGGTTGTGACCTTAAAAATTGAATAATAACAATAATTATAAAAAAATATAATGTTAATTTTAATTTATATGTTAAATTATTTAATCCACATTCTATTTATTAGTTAACATGTTAAAGTAATAATGTTAATATTAATTTAATCATCACAATAATATATATATATATATATATATATATATATATATATATATTTAAAATGAAATATAATATATATATATATATATATATATATATATATTCATTTTGTTTGTAATATAATGAAATAGAAAAAGAAAAATAAGAAAAAGGGAAGGAACCTAGACCTTGGATGAGGGCCAAGTGCCACCTTAGCTTAGCCTAAACCCTCATGAACCAACACTTCCACTCCTCTTCTCACTCATAGCTGGCTTGCCCTCTCTTCATCTGCAACTAGAAGGGATCCAACTAAGATTGATTTTTGGGGTTGCAACCACAAGTATCTATGGTTTTCAAAGACAAACAAAATGACTTCTCTGCAATTTGTCAGGGTTTTCACTAATTTTGTCTGAACATTGGACAAGGCAATGGATATATTGCTCAAAACTAATCATGTGGGCATGGCAACTTCTTGTTTTGGGGTTTCTCTCATCTCTAATTTTTTATTTTCTTTACTTGCTCACCATTTTTTTCAATGGGCTTCGCAGAGTGAGCAGTCTGTGTGAAGATCAGAGGCTATTAGAATCCATGGTGGGAAGAAGATACATGCTCAATTTTTGGATATATGTAAGTCCGCTTGATGGGCTTTACGAGGATGGGAAGACAATGGAGGCTTTGCATACAATTGTTTTAATGATATTGTCTAGTTATGTTCCTACTATTAGGAATTTCAGTTCTCTTATTAATGGGAATTATAGAGTAGGAGTGATTAAGGAATCTCATGAGATTTTATTTAGCTGAAAAATGGTATGGAATCCACCTACATAATTGGGTAGCTGATACATGTTATGTTTTGATTCTCCCAATGCTCTCAACATGAAACATAGGCAAATTTCCTCCAATCTAAATGGATGGCTTAATAACATGTCTTTCCAGCTTTGACCATAAAAATACTACTAGTTAATTTGTTGGCCACTTATTTTGTCAATGTGAACGATATTCCATTACAACTTGTGAGTAAAAATAGTGCCCATTCAATATTCACTTGGAGAGAGGATATAAGAAAAACATCGAAACTGTTTAGCATATATGGATAATCTTGACAATGCTGAGGAATTTATGCAAAATGATGACTGTGATTCTAAAGGAAGTGATGTAAGCGATGAGATTGAAAAGCTATGGCTAATAATAGTTGGGAATTAGTGTATGTTCTATCTTTTTTATCTTCTCAATCTCACGACCATAAAATAATAGTTGGGCATTGGTGTATGTTCTGTCTTTTTTATCTTCTCAATCTCGCGGCCATAATGCAGTTAATCAAACTTGTGACTCCTTCAATAGGGCCACATTAACAACCATCATTTGATGAGAATCAGTATCTCTCCCTCCAAAACCTTTAAATGTCTTCCACAAACCTCTTGCAACATGCATCAATTATTTACAGATGGAAGGCCTCACCTTTTTTAATTTTGGGTATAAAAGTGTTTGAAATATTTTATTTTCCACCTTGGATAGAGGGATTAATTATGTGAAAGTGAAAACTTATGAGCATGTAAGGCTCAGGGGCTAGGTCTATAGGTACATTTTAAGAATACTAGGGAAAAAACAGAAGTTGTGAAGAAGTGACCTATGTCCAAGGATAAAGCCTATCTTGAGGATGATCTTTCCCATAAGAAAGAAATACCTTTTAGTCACTTTTCCGTGGTAGGGATAGGATGCGATGTACCACACAAGAAAAGTATCAACATTCAAATGGCTAGGGTCATTAGCTTGTTAGATTTTTTTAGTTTTTGTTACAATTTCTCATGAATGCAGAAGTGAAGGAACACAGGTGATTGTTTCACACACTTTTTCCTTCATGGATCTCTAAGATTTGATAGAAGTCAAGTCAGTAAGGCTTCACACGATATCCACAACTATCCTCCTTGAAACAGAGTATGTGGTAAGATAGATTTTTTATTACTGCTAGTCAAATTCTTATGACTTCACATGATATCCACCACAAAGAGTTCTCTGGCCTAATTGATTTCTTAAAAAAAATTCCACGAGGAAGGGAAACCCCGCTTTTGTAGTTTATTGGATACTAATGACATTACAATGTTGGATAATAATGAAATTTCATTGTTCTTTCGTTCTTCTCCAACTTTTTAGAAAAAGATACAATAAATTTGGTTTATCTAGAGTTTATTTTTTATTTTTTGTTGTTCATTGTGACTGTTATCAAATTCGTCGAAACATTATTTTGGGGTTCACTATGATGGTTAATGAAGATGACCAATGCTTCTGAGAAGGATAGATCTTTAAATATAACACGTTATGATGTAATTTTAAATAATATTGATTAAAAATATATTTTAAAAAATGTTTATTATTTTTTGAAATTCACTAACCATTTTTTATCAATTATATTTTTGCTATTTAAAATCAATTTTTAATATATAAAATATCTAACAATAAAATTACAAATTTTGGCATGTCAAATTTTTTGATTTCACCAAATGCCCACTAAATTGTTTGCAAAAATTTGAACAGAAACACATCGTGAATCTGAGTTGTTCTTTAGTGAGAGTTATTGGAAGCTTCTCCGGTGGGTTTTTTCGGTCTAATTTCTCTAAAATCTGGCAGGAATTTATTGAAACCACAAGCTTGATGGGTAACCCTACAAAATTGAAGTGCCCTAGAGATATTTCAGGGTGATGAATCCATATATATAATCAAAAACTAGTTTAAATAACACAAATCAAGATTTCACCTCAAATTTTTCCACCAGATTCTAGCACCGAAAAGTTTAAAAAGTCGCACTAAAGACAACTCCATCTGAAATGAAGAACAAGTAACCACTACGTATTGGCACTTCTAAACAAAAAAGTAATATAATGTAGTATTAATTACAATAAGAGTATTAGGTTTCTTGGTCAATACAACCATCTCACCTAAGTCCATGCACAATTAGTCAGATACCATTTTATTCAAAGTTGCAAACATCATACAAACATCACATGACATGAAAAATGCAAAATATATCTACTTCTTAGTCGTGCACAATGTGAGGGTTGATCCACAACAAAATTACAAAAGGAAAAGTAGGGAAATCTTCACAGGATTTCTCCCTTCACCATACACATGCTCACTTCATATGACTTCAGAGGTGGTCAAATTCCTATTGTATCTAAAGAAGGATATTTTCAAATGGAAATTAATTGGATCTAAATTGGCATTTTTACGACCGTTGATAACTGACAAGTTTTAGCCTTTCATTTCCTTTCTCGTCGTAGCCTATTCACCCACGTACCATAGATTGATATCTATAGAGTCAAATATGTATTTCAACACATACATCAACATAAACACCATGTCCATGGAGTATCATGAAAAATGTAATAACCAACTTGTCTTCTAAGAGAGGTATCACATCATGCTCAAGACCCCTAGCTTCACTTCCCATAAGAACACAATTTTAAAATTATGCAAGTTGTTAGCTCGACTATCAATGTATTCTACAAGGGTAGAATATCTAATAGTATAACAAGATCAATCATAGTCATCATCATGAATCACACCAACTCCCATGTTCTTCTCTAGGGTGTACATCCATAGCATAAACCCTCACATCACATGACAAAACCTGAAATTCACACAAAAGAAACATCTCCATGAAACATACCAGACATCATTCTCCCCTTTTTTTATTCTAGGATTTCCTCATACACCCTAGTGCCATACTAATAAGGTTTTCTCATGAAAGTAATGCCTTCATCCTGACAATACTTCTCTAAGACAATGCAATGAATAGAGTACAATGATGACAAAATATATGAAACACTATCCTCCCTTACATATACAATAGGTGACGGGGGCTAACATAATAAAGACATAATTACATACAATTAAAACACCCTCCAAGCATTATCCTCCTTGGGCTCAACACCCCTCCTCTAAGATGGTGCTCTCTCTAACAAGATTTTATTCAAAAGCTTCCTCTTCCATTGTTTAACATCCAAGCATCCTTAAAAAAGATGATTCCCCTCTAACTATGTGCCACATGTCCCCAATGTTATTTTCATTTGATTAATAGATTTAGAACCACACTTGAGCATGTCAAGAAGCCCCTCATTGTATTGGGTAGCTAAATTATTTTTCTAGATGCTAATCTTTTCACGTTGCATTGCCATTCATATCATAAAAACATATTTTTATGCATTAGCTATATTTGTCAATAGCTACCCAAATACATGTAAGAGAAATCCTTGGGGTTAGATATGGGGGGCATTACACTTGTCAACCCTCCCCTCTAATAGTGGATTCCTTATTATTCTTTCTCAATTATGATCATTAATGTACCACCATAAATCATTTAATAAGAAGTTACAAAACATTACACCATTTATGCCTTGTAAGAAGCATCTTATTGTTGTTATCTTATGTATGTAATCAATTTCTCATTGTTTCTTAGTGATATTTATACCATATAATGTTTGCACGTGGGTAGTCTCATATTCTTGCACATGCAAGGTGTCTTCTACAATCCACCTCTATGTCATATTCATGCATGACCTATCTAATGATTATGCCATATACTATTGAGCTACCTCTCTCTCTCTCTCTCCCTCACTTTCTCACTATATCAATCCCTCTCTCCCCCACCACTCTCTCTTTCTTCACCTCTCCCTCTCTCTCTCTTCATTCCTCTCTCTTCCCCCTAGCTCAGTCGTTCAATCGCTTTGCTCCTCTATTCCATTATCTATTTATATGTATCACCACCACCTCCCACTCACCCCTTCTCTCTCTCTCTCAACGGATCTTTCTCTCCATATCTACCCATCTCTCTCTCCCTCTCTCTTCCTATTACTCTATGTATATCTGTCTCCCCACTCTTTTCCTCTCGCCCCCTTCTCTCTCTCCCTCGCTTAGGTCCCCCCTCTCTCCCCCCTTAGTTCCATTACTCTTTCTCTCCCTATATTTTCCTCATCGCTCTCCTTTTGCCTCTCAACCTTTATTTTTCTCTCTCTCTTCTTCCCTCTCTATCTATATTATTCCTTTGTCACATGGAATGAGTCAATTTTGTAGACAAGCTCAACCTTCCTAGTATCTAAAGATATCTAGTGACAAGCAATCCAATCAAAAACTATCTTTCTCTAAATATGCAATTAAAAACAAAGGCAAACAAGTGTTTTAGGCCTACCTTAGGTCCAATGCAAGTTTGTGGAAGCCTCGCTACTTTGATCCAAATGAGCTCCCTTGTAGCAAGTCTGCAAACACAAACAAGCAAACAAATTAAATAGCACCTGAAAAGCTAATGTCATGAAGCATATCCATCATAATGATTAAGGAATTTATGAAACAAACCACATAAGACAATTTGTTGAGGAAAATGAATCTAATTGTATTAATTCAAATCAAAGAAGAACTTTACAACCTATGCCTTGATGTTGTCCAAGCTCATCCCAGGGTCTAACAAGAAGTCTCCTCTACTTTGACAAGTTTCACTCACTTCCCAATGAAGCCAAAAGGTATATGATTTCTCCTCTCAAGCTTAACTAGGAAGTATTAATTCCATCAGCATTTACCCTTAAAAATGTTCAACTTCTAACCTCCCTAGCAACCAGCCCAATGCCTTAATTTATAGTGCAATGGAGGGAAGTTACTAGGTCCTCCTTCAAAGGGATAAAGCCCTCCTTCAAAGGGATAGCTCCTCCTATCAAGGGATTAGCTCCTTCTCTTTGGGATGCATGAACCACCTTGGAGCGAACAATCCACGTCAAAATTCCTTCTAGAATCATCTAGAATTAACCCAAAGTGAGTTTTTTAGAATAAACTTTCGCCTTTTTGACTTTTACAGGGGTACGCACCCACCCCTTTACAGACATAGCGTGCAGATACGCAGGTAATATGAACA
>APFE030440494.1:54487-74123 GCA_000404065.3 Pinus taeda | reverse complement strand
AAATAATTAAAATTAAAATAAATAAATAAATAATATTAAGTAATAAAAATTATTTAAACAATATAAAATATTTCCCTTTTCCTCCCCTAGTCGTTCTCTTCTAGCCATTAGGATGACTTGTCTTCCTATTTAAACTACTATTTAGATCTATTTCTTCATCTTGTCTTGATGATGAACCACACTAGATAGTTCGAAATGCATCAGCCAAAATCTTCAATGTGATTTCTTCCGAAAATGTTTTATATATCAAGACTGATTAGTGGTAAACCATAAACCACCACTTTCCATGGAAGATGATTAGTAGTCAACTAAAAAAAACACCACCTAAAGGATCCAAAGCCTTAGCTTGGATTCTTTCCATAATGATATATTGTAAAACTTCTCACCTTGCACCTGACACAGGGAAACATTAAATATCAAGGTTTAAGTTTTGAAGTATTATCAATCAAATTTTAATCAACATCCAATCAACAATTGGGAATTCCGACATAACAATTGGTCTCCTCAACAACAATTTCAATTATTCAATGAAATGTTTTATACACAACATCTATTCACTTCCAGATATTAGAATTTGGTGTTTTTGAGGAAAATATTCATCAAGTTTAGTTCAATAGTTTCAATGTAGATAATAAAGTTATTGGTATATTGGACTGTGTTAATGGGTGGGGGTGGTGGGGGGGGGGTGTGGTTAGACTATGAATGTCTATATAATAACAAAGTCTAAGACAATGAGTTGTAATCCCGACCTTGATGAGGTGTTTTCATGATCTATTATTGAGTTGTCACTGAGATCTACAAGATCTCAAATGTCAATTGATGTATTATAAATTCACATATTGAGAGAAATAAAATAAAATTAAAAGGACTTAAGTATTTTTTTCCACTTTGCTTGTCTTATATCATTCCTACCCATTCATAACAAGTTACACTAATTGAAGGACTTATAATTTCAAGGATATAATGGTTTCCATCATCATCATCATCATCATCATATATATATGAATGATAAATTTTGGAACAAAAGTTATGCACAAGAACAAGTTGTTCTCTACAACTCCACACGTTTATATGGCAACATTCCATCATTTAGATACTCAAAGTTTAAACAAACATGTGTGTTGCAGGAGCATCTAGCTAGGGCACCATGACCAGGTGAAGTCTTTGCTAGGTTGGAAAGTTGATTTAGCATTTGGATTTTCTTTTTTGTTTAACTTATTAGGACATGTGATAGGATTTTGTTTTTTTTTACTTTTAATTGTTGTGTTAGTCAAAAGTTATTGGTTAGTTAGGGTTGTTATTTGTCTGACAGTAACAAACAATAGTTTAATAATTGTTCTGTCAACTTAAAGAGGAAAAGACAAAATTGTCTAATGAAGAGCTTGTCATGTCAACCGAATTGAGAGATAGTAGTTACACAACTATATTATTTCTGTTCAACTGAAAGAAATTACAATTTCCATTAACTGTAAACAAAAGATGTATAAATGTAGCAATGTAAAATAGGGAAAAGGTTCAACATTTTCAGAATGAAGAAATAAATAGAGACTGGACGTTTTTCTAAACTGTCCATCTGTGTCATTGCCTACATACTGTACTATTTTATTTTCATTCACTGAATTGTTGTTACAATGCTAGCAAACAGAGAACGACCACTGTAGGTCGTGTTTCCTTGTGTTCTCATCGACCAACAAACAATATCGAATTCACACATACGACCATAACCAGAGCAAAGAACAAACGAATTGAAATCACAGCCAGAACAGTAAAGCACAACGAGTCTACCAAGAAGACAATACCGAAAACAGAGTGTCGGAGAAAACCAACCATAGCAAAGGTAACTTCGGACGAACCCTTTGATCTTTTCATAAGCAAATAGAGATTAACAAAATTGTGTTCATATTACTGTTGTTCCAAGTAACATATGTATTACATTCGTTTATAAACAAAAGCAAGTGCCAGCGTCCACAAAATGGACAAACCCTAGCCTAGGGTTTGATAACAGGGAACACCTTTAACCCAAATGGATAGCCAACCAAAACAGAAACTGAAGCCAGACTTAAGTTTCATATTGTGAAAGTGATTCAGACTAGACACGACTACAAGAAGGTGAGTGACAAACCCTACAAAGATTCAAAGACCCTAACTGCAAATTGATGGACTTTAAGAGCCAGAGCCTACCGGAAGAGGGTTGCCACATTTCGAAACTGAACCGTTAGAAATCCACATACCCAGGTTGAACCATTGTCCTGCACAAACCAAACGGATTCCAGTTAGCCATACTGGTACATTGAGTTCTGAACCGAAGCTGAATAGAAGCTGAAGGAAGATATAACGTACCTGAGTGCGACCGGACCAAGGAGCTTACAGAACAGAGCCACCGACGAATCGAAGGAGCCTGAGACAGAAGGAGCAGGCTTGGTCAGTGTCAATACCAGAGGAAGCTCAAACTAAATCAAGGAGGGAACTATTTACCTAGTTTGTAGCCGCAGAAGACCATCATGCTGTCACTTCAGTTCATGGGCACCAGAAGTTAACTAATTTACATACCGTAGTAGAGACAAAGGGCAATAACAACAACAGCAAGTGACAATCATCAGACAGGAGACCAGATTCCGAAATCGAACCGCAGAAGTACGACAGAATGAGACCAATAACTTACTGTGTAAAAAGAACTTGATCAAGCGCACCTCTAGAGCCAAAACAGACTTGTGCCACAGGAGAAGTCCATTGACAACCATAGAAACAAGTTTGGAAGGTTGGCATTCACTTATAGCCATACCCAAAGAAAACTAGAGATTACCATATGTGCTAGAGTAAAAACAATATGTTGTGACAACAAACCTTTATAGAGCCGCAAAAAAGAATAGAACCATCACGAATGACTAGAAGGCAAAAGCATTTTGTGCAAAGACCAAACGGAGGGAACCAGGCCCAAGGATTGTAGGTGAGCATTTATTAACACATTAAATTTTTCCTAGTTTCCAAAAAAAATATCTGTTACCCATATTGCATACAACCGCCAAACAACAAACCAAACACACCACGTCATAAAGCCCGAAACAGGTGTAAAGCCAAGGCTATGTGGAAGCATGGGCTGGGTCACATCAGAGTGGTATTAGAGTAGTTGTTTATGTTAGTTGGAGAAATGGAGAGAGGAAGGCGAGGTCGTGGCAGAGGTGCTCGAAGGACAGCGGAGGAAGGACTGAGAGAGGAGATTAGAATTCTTGCTACCCGTTTGGAGGCAGTAGAGGTAGGGAGACAAAGAGATCCGGAAATAGGTGATGACAGTGAAGAGGAAATTGAAACAGCAACAAATGGACCAGAGGGCGAGACCCCAGAAGTGAGATTGTTGAGATTTGTTTTAGTGGAAAGCAGTAAACCCAAGCTAGAACTCCCAACCTATGACGGAAGTTTGTCTATCGAGGTTTTATTGGATTGGATCAGTGAGATGGATAAGTATTTTGAGTGCAAGGAAGTCAGCGAAGACCACAGAGTTAGGTTCGTTGCAATGAAATTGAAGGGACACGCAGCCCTGTGGTGGGATAGTGGCCAGAACGAGAGGAAAAGATTGAACAAGTTACAGATAAAAACCTGGTCAAGGATGGTGGCCAAGTTAAAGGGGTAGATTTCTATCGAAGGACTATCAGATTACACTACACAGGCAGGTGTAGAATCTGAAACAAAAAGGATTGATGGTAAGGGATTACACGGAGGAGTTCTATTGAGTGAATTTGCAAGTCGGATATATAGAGGATACCGCAGAAAGAACAACTAGGTATGTTAATGGGTTATGGTTAGATATTTTAGATGAAATTAGTATTTTGTCTCCAAAAAACACTGAGGAAGCATATCAGAGTGTGATGAAAGCTAAAGATAAAATTACTAGAAGGCAAAATGCCCGGAGAGGACGGGGAGTCGGTAGGGGAAAAGGCGAGTCATATGGTAGAGGTCGGACTGCTAGTAGCAATGAGGAATGCAGCAGTTCCAAAGCTTCTGGATCAACAGACAGAGGTGACAACGCGAGAGGCGGTAGGTCATCCCAGCGAGGCAGGGGAAATGGTCGAGGTAGAGGGGCTGGTTATCAGTGTTATAGGTGTCATAAATGGGGACACTGATCATTTGAATGTTTAGAAGCAGATCAAGTAGGACAGTGAGGTGCATATGTGGCACAACCAGAGGAAGCAATGGCACCTCCCCAAGAAGCAAAAAATGCTCCAGAGACAGGGGAAGCCTTGGTGCTGCTTAAGGTGTTTTTAAAACCAGTCAAGGAGGTCATCGAACAGATGCAATAGAAGGCTTTGTTTAGAACAATTTCTAAGTCACGAGGTAAGTGTTGTAAGTTAATTATTGACAGTGGTAGTACTGATAACTTAGTGTCCACAAAGATGGTAGAAAAATTGGAGTTGAAGCACTTGAAACATCCCAACCCTTACAAAGTTTCATAGCTGCAAAAAGGTCATCAGTTGTTGGTGGATGAACAGTGCGAGGTGGAGTTTCAAATAGATAAATATAAGGATAAAGTCATCTGTGACATCATGCCGATGGATGTATGTCACATACTGCTAGGCAAGCTTTGGCAGTATGATAGGAAAGTGGTACATGACAAATTGACGAACTGTTATAAATTTGTTAAGGATGGAATCAAGCATACGCTTGTTCCCATCAAGGAAGAAGGGACAACAGAGACAAGTGAACCAAGAATATTGTTGGTTAGCGAAAAACAGTTTTTGAAATAGGCTAAGGACAGTGAGATAGGTTACGCAGTTGTAAAGAAAGCAAGGACAGTGTTGATGCATACAGAGGTATTAGATTTACCTACAGAAATCCAACAAATGTTGCAGGAATTTACGGACATAGTTGTAGATGACTTTCCAGACAAATTACCCCCGAAAAGGAGCATAATTCATCATATTGACTTCATACCCAGAGCCAGTTTGCCAAACAAAGCGGCATACCGAATGAGCCCCAAAGACAATGAAGAGATTAGGAAGTAGGTGCAAGAACTGTTGGATAAGGGATTGATAAGGGAAAGCTTAAGCCCTTGTGCAGTTCCAACGGTTCTGGCTCCCAGGAAGGGAGGAGAGTGGCAGATGTGCATCAACTTAAGGGCCATCAACAAAATCACCATCCGATACAGGTTTCCACTGTCACGAATGGATGATATGATGAATTGTTTAAGCGGGGCAACATATTTCTCTAAGATAGACTTGAAGAGCGGGTACCATTAGATTCGGATACGAGAGCGGGACGAATGGAAGACAGCCTTTAAGATGAATGAGGGGTTGTACGAATGGATGTTCATGCCATTTGGACCGAGCGATGTGCCCAGTACATTCATGAGGTTAATGAATGAGATGTTGAAGGAGTACATCAGGAAATTTGTGATAGTATACTTGGATGACATACTTATTTTCAGCAGGATAAGGGAAGAACACCTTCAACACATACGGAAAGTGCTGGAAAAATTACAACAAAATAAACTACTAATAAATTTGAAGAAATGTACCTTTCTACAGAATGAATTGATTTATCTGGGTTTTGTAATAACAGAGAATGAACTGAAGATGGATCTGGAGAAGGTGGTAGTGATAGTGAATTGGCCATCTCCAAAAAGTTTATTTGAGGTACGTAGCTTTCATAGATTAGCTAGTTTTTACAGGAAATTCATAAAGAATTTTAGCGAAATTTGTGCACCTATGTTGGACACCATTAAAAAGGCCAGCCATTTGATGGACAGAGGTATTGGAGAGAAGTTTCCAGTTGTTAAAGAGGAAGATCACGGAGAGGCCGATCCTGAGATTGCCAGATTTCAAGAAGTTATTTCAGGTTCACTGTGATGCTAGCGGGACAACAATTGGAGCTATACTCAGCTAGGAGGATAAGCCTGTAGCGTTTTTCAGTGAGAAGCTGAATGAAAGTCGACAGAAATATTCATCGTATGATAAAGAGTTCTATGTTGTTATACAGGCATTAAAACACTGGAGGCATTATCTATTGGGAAATGAATTGGTGGTGTTTTCAAATAATTCTGCACCACAGTATGTAATGCAACATCACAAGCTGAACCACAAACATGTCAAATGGGTGGAGTATTTGCAGAGTTTTAATTTCGTATTGAAGCATATTAGCGGGCAGGCAAACAAGGTGGCGGATGTGCTAAGTAGGAAAGCTCTACTTCTACAGGAAAGCACTATGCAGGTGCTGGGTTTTGAGAATTTACAAGATTTATGCCAAACTGATATAGATTTTAAGGAAGCCTATGAGGCATGTCAGAATCCCTTAGTGAGAGATAGCAGTCCTTGGTTGGACTACAATCTACAGGAGAAGTTGCTGTTTAAGGGAGGACAACTGTGCATACCTGACTGCTTGATGAGGGAGAATATTATTCGAGAGAAGCATAGTGGAGGTTTGGCCGGACATTTCGACATGGACAAGACACTCGAGCAACTCAGTCATTTCTACTTTTGGCCAAAGATGCGGAGAGATGTACAACGATTTGTGGCCAGATGCAAAGTGTGCTAGTTAGAAAAGGGTCACAGTCAAAACTTAGGACTGTACACACCGTTACCTATTCCAGGCAAACCGTGGGACTCAGTTAGCTTGGAATTTTTCTTAGGTCTACCAAAGACACAGTGAGGTTATGACTCGGTAATGGTAGTAGTGGACAGATTCTTAAAAATGGTGCATTTTATTCCTTGTAGGAAAACCAGTGATGCCACCCACGTGGCCCACTTATTTTTCAATGAGATTGTTAGGTTACATGGATTCCCTAAATCTATCCTTTCAGATAGGGATGTGAAGTTCACGAGACACTTTTGGTGTACCTTGTGGAAGAAAATGGACACACAGCTAAGTTACAATTCTGCTTATCACCCATAAACAGACAGACAAATAGAAGTGGTAAATAGGAGTCTAGGAAACCTGCTACGAAGCCTGGTTGGAGAGAACTTGCCTATGTGGGATCGAGTGCTTGCACAGGCAGAGTTCACTTATAATGACTCGCCTAACCGCATCACAGGTTTTAGCCCATTTGAAATCCTGTATGGCATGCATCCTCGTGGAGTGCATGAATTGTGGGATCTTGGACTATAGGAAAGGCGAAGTGCAGATGGAGAAGATTTCGCTAACGCGATGCGAGATTTGCATGAACAGGTAAAAATTAAATTACAGGATAGTAGCTTAAATTATAAATAGCAAGAAGATTTGAAGAGAGGGGAAGTGTAGTTTAATGTGGGGGATGAAGTGCTCGCGCATTTGCACAAAGAATGCTTCCCTAAGGGTACGTACAATAAATTAAAGTACAAGAAGATAGGACCCTGCAAAGTCCTTTGGAAATTTTCAGCGAATGCCTACGAGATACAGTTGCCACCCAGAATAGGCATTTCACCTATCTTTAATGTAGCAGACTTGTTACCATACACGGCTGACCCAGAAGAGAAGGAAGAAGATGGAACCACATGGCCTACACAGAATACCCAAGATGGAGGAGGAGCTTGCAAGAGATAGATGCCTTACATTCAACCTCCCGATATCGAGAGCATTCTCAACACTTAGGTGGCTAAACAAACTCGGCAGAAGGAGTATCTGCAATACTTGGTCAAGTGGAAGAACCGTCCTATTGAGGACAGTTCGTGGCTTGATGTCAGGCAGATTGAACAGACAGGTTCTTTAGTGGAGAAGCTCATGGATTGTAGCCATGATTTCCTTTTTCCCCGGGAGCCTGATGCAGGAGCATCCAACTAGGGCACCATGACCGGGTGAAGTCTCTGCCAGGTTGGAAAGTTGATTTAGCATTTGAATTGTCTTTTATGTTTAACTTATTAGGACATGTGATAGGATTTTTTTTTGTTTTACTTTTAATTGTTGTGTTAGTCAAAATTTATTGGTCAGTTAGGATTGTTATTTGTTCGACAGTAACAAACAACAGTTTAATAATTGTTCTATCAACTTAAAGAGGAAAAGACAAAATTGTCTAAATGAAGATCTTGTCATGTCAACTGAATTGAGAGCTAGTAGTTACACAACTATATTATTTATGTTCAACTGAAAGCAATTATAGTTTCCATTAACTGTAAACAAAAGATGTATAACTGTAGCAATGTAAAATAGGGAAAAGGTTCAGCATTTTCAGAATCAAGAAATAAACAAAGACAGAACATTTTTCTAAATTGTCGATCTGTGTCATTGCCTACATACTGTATTATTTTATTTTCATTCATTGAACTGTTGATACAATGCTAGCAGGTAGAGAACGACCACTATAGGTCATGTTTCCTTGTGTTCTCATTGAACAACAAACAATATCAAATTCACACATATGGCCATAACCAGAGCGAAGAACAAACGAATTGAAATCACAGCCAGAACAGTAAAGCACAGCGCGTCTACCAAGAAGACAATACCGAAAACAAAGTGCCGGAGAAAACCAACCATAGCAAAGGTAATTTCGGACGAACCCTTTGATCTTTTCATAAGCAAACAGAGATCAACAAAATTGTGTTCATATTGTTGTTGTTCCAAGTAACATATGTATTACATTCGTTTATAAACAAAAACAAGTGCCAGCGTCCACAGAATGGACAAACCCTAGCCTAGGGTTTGATAACAGGGAACGCCTTTAACCCAAACGGACAACCAACCAAAACAGAAATTGAATCCAGACTTAAGTTTCATCTTGTGAAAGTGATTCAGACTGAACACGACTACAATATGGCATGTGACAAACCCTACAGAGATTCAAAGACCCTAACTGCAAATTGGCAGACTTTAAGAGTCGGAGCCTACCGGAAGAGGTTTGCCACATTTGGAGACTGAACCATGAGAAATCCTCGTACCTAGGTCGAACCATTGACCTGCACAAACCAAACGAATTCCAGTTATCCATACAGGTACATTAAGACCTGAACAGAAGCCGAATAGAAGCTCAAGGAAGATATAACGTACCTAAGTGCGACCGGATCAAGGAGCTTTCGAAATAGAGCCACTGACAAATCGAAGGAGCCTGAGACGGAAGGAGTAGGCTTGGTCAGTGTCAATACTAGAGGAAGGTCAAACTAAATCAAAGAGGGAACTATTTACCTTTTTTGTAGCTGCAGAAGACCATCATGTTGTCAACCGAGTTCATGGGCACCAGAAGTTAACTAATTTACATACCGTAGCAGAGACAAAGGGCAATAATAACAACAACAAGTGACAATCATCGGACGAGAGACCAGATTCTGAAACCAAACCATAGAAGAACGACAGAACGAGACGAAGAACTTACTTTGTACAAAGAAGTCGAGCAAGTGCACCTCTAGAGCCAAGACAGACTCATGCCACAGGAGAAGTCCACTGACAACCACACAAACAAGTTTGGAAGGTTGGCATTCACTTACAGCCATATCCAAAGAACCAGAGATTACCATATGTGCCAGAGCAAAAACAATATGTTGTGACAACAAACCCTTGTAGAGCCGCACAAAAAAACAGAACCATTACGAATGACCGGAAGGTAAAAGAATTTTGGGCAAAGACCAAACGGAGGGAACCAAGCCCGAGGATTGTAGGTGAGCATTTATTAGCACATTAAATTTTTCCCAGTTTCCAAACAAAATATATGTTATCCATATTTCATATAACCGCCAAACAACAAACCAAACACACCACGTCATAAAGCCCAAAACATGTGTAAAGCCAAGGCTACGTGGAAGCGTGGGCTGGGTCACATCAATGTGCATTAGATTTTGCATGAAAAATAACATACCAAATTAAGAAAACTCAAAATTCACATAGTCAAATACAATTTCTATAAATAAAAACTATATATTTAAAAATCCAAATAATTTCCCTACATTTCATCTTTCTACACTATCTTCGAATTCTACACTATCTTCGAACTCATCATGCAAGTATCTCTAATCATTCCTCCAAGTTAGCATATTACTCTTTTTCCAAGTTTGGATTGCCACTAATGTCATGAGAGACCATCATCAACTTAGACCTACCCTTAATTAATCTTAATGAACCTTAAAGCTTAATCATAAAGTTACATTATCAATCAACTGTCATAATCTAATCAACTATGAACTTAATGTTATTTATCCCAACTATAACATTAGAGAGTAGAAAAATATTTAAAATCAAAGGATTATTTGATGGTAAAATATATAGTTTCTTAGGGATATTAAGCTAGTTAAAATAATTATATATACATATTGGACATGAGTTCAATCAAGGCCACTTGGATTATATATATATTATATATAATATATATTATTATATTATAATATTATATATTAATCATTAAACATAAAATTTGTATTCTCTTTATTATAATTATTTTTATTATTAATATTTTTTTAAATGTTACATGTCAAATTCATATTAAACATTGAAAGAAGTACAAATATTCCTCATACCTTAATAGAATAAGAGCTCTCTGAGACACACACTAAGATGTAAAAAGTCTTCGGGAACAATTAATTACTATATCTACACACATTGCTTGTCAATAAAAGCCCAAATTCCCACCAAAGTGTGGATGGAAATTCTCCTGACCTTCCATGAAGAAATTTGATCGAAGTTCAACAATAAAATTCTATTGAAGAAATTATTTAAATCTTATGGAAACATATCCTCTATAAACTAGTTCAAGACCAAGCCTTACCAAGATGTTAACAAACCTTTTCACATAATATTTACTTTCTAAATAAAATCTTACCAATAATTACTCCCCTCCAATGTGAAAATAGTTTGGAGTAATATGTAATAATAAATTACTCCAAAGAAAATATGTGAATTCCCGAATACTCACAATTTACCTATAATTAATAAACTTAAATATAAATAGAATTCATATATATAGAATTGAGTAGTAAAATTTAGTTGAGGGCATATGACTTGTTTCATCTTTGGTTAATAAATATTACTTGAAAGTTGTTACTCTAGCTCAAACGATAAGGCTTCCCAAAATCTATTACAAATTAGACATCAAGGCCAAAGCGTTGGCCTTAATTCCTTTTAGGGGTTGATATTGCAATGCATTCAAACTACAAGTGTATTTTTAAGACCATTTTATTTTGATTTTGATTCTTTAGGTATGCAATAGCTTTTCTTTTGCTCCTTGGGAGGTCTCAAAGATTTTCCACCATTCAAACTAACTAAAAACATGTTGAACTATACATTTTATTTTTTCAAGAATTACCGTTGAATAGTAAAAATAGTATTTTCTTGTTTAGTTTCCATTAGAAATCCAATGTATTTCCTTCTTGCATTAAAGTTCATAAGACCATTTAACATAGTTGATCAATGATCAGTCTTGGATAAAAATCACTTACTTGGCTATGACCTTTCATTAAGTGACCCATTATTGGTCTTTTCCCATTAAATCAATATTTATAGATCCTTAGGAAAATTAAGGTTTAGAAAACTCTTCCCTTCCAACACATATATGTATGTATATTGATATAGGTATTTACTTACAAAAAGCCTATAAAAAAAGTAACAAAAAGCTATAACATCAAGAAATTATCAATTCATATTTTCCATCAAAATTCAACATACTACCATGTACATGAACAACCATATTTGTAGGTAGAAATTTATATACATAACCATGAGCATCTTTTATATAGCATCAATTAAACATCACATTACAAATTTAAAAACATGAATGTATTTATCTAAAAATACCTACTACTGGCAACAAATCTAAGAAGGATCATTTTTCACCTAAACATAGGATTGGCTAGGTCCCTACTGTTATCACTCAGGTTGTTCCCTGCCTCCTGAAGGGAATACGGCCGAGGTAACCACTAACCAACCTTTTAGCTGCAGGTCCTAGCCTACCTACAACCAGAGAGGGCTCTCTCTTTGTAATTTAGCTTTGTTTTGGAGTATTTTAGGCTAGTTATGATGAACAGGGTTTTGATTTAAGTTTGTTGGATGGTGATTTCAAATAGAGCTAAGGTGCAAGTGTAACACAGTTTATTCCATTGGGCAGTGGAGTCAATGATGGTGTATTGTTGAAAGGTGTTTCTTGGGGAAATGGTAATGCTACAGAGCAGGATAGGCAATCTAGGAACAATTTTCAAATCTGGAAATGATGGAATGAAATCAGGGAATGAAAGGCAATCAAGAATCTCTCATTATGCTGGCAGAGGGAAGGTGGTTGAATATTATCTAGGAGCAGTTAAGAATTCCTAAGTAGTATTCAAAATGAAAGAATTAGTGAAAACAGGAACAACTAAGAATTTCTATTTATGACTAATTCTGAAGAAAACATAGTTAATAGCAGAGATTGAACACAGAGTGTATTTAAACAAATTCTGGGCTATTATTTTCCTCTATTACTAAGATTATGAACATATATGAATTTTGCAAACACAGAAAGCATAAACGCAGGTTAGAGCAACTTATTCATCCATAGAAAAACACATGAATTCTGTAGCAGGTTCCAGAACATCAAATCCACCTTTAGATGGTCCAAAAACAATGAACTTCAATAGCCATTTGTATTAAAGAGTCTCAGATTTTACAGCACAGTCCAGAGAGAAAATCACCAACCCCTAATACATTCTATGGGGAGGTATTTATACAAAAAAGAGATACAAAATATCTTGCAGATAAGTCTTCATGCAATAACTCTCTTTACCAACTCTTCAAAAGAAGTAAATGAGGGAAATAAATGCTGTAGTAATTGTTGGTGTGCATAGATGTCCAATTTGTCAGAGATATTTGACTTTCTAGACTAAATGAGTCGGCAAGAGCTGCGTCTTTAATCTGCGGGTCCTGCTTTTGCTGTCTTGTTGTCCATGCTTGGTCTTTTATTAACGCGTTGTAGTCATAATTTGACCCTTTCCTTATGCTGTTTTTATTGTTTGACAGGTGGTCCTTGTATCTAAATTTGTTGAACTGTAGCTAGCGAAAAATCTGTAGCTAATCAGAAGGGAACATAAATCAAATTACCTGGGTAGAACTTCCAGCATTGCTTGCCGCCAATCATCTGGAGGTAGCTGATGTCTTTGTATCTTTATGAGTGTTTCATCAGCTTCAATATATCTATAAAAGTTGGGTGGGACCTCAAAAAGATGATTTATCTCATGTTCAATGTAAAATAGGTTTTCTAATTTGTCATAAAGACTCTGTCCAGAGGGAGGCCCTGTTTCTTCTGAGGTACTTGAGGATGTTGTAATCTGATTCGAAACATAGTTATTGATTGTGGTAGTATACTGTTCACAGGTCAGTAGTTTTCCATCACTAGTCAATAGGCTGGGTAATCCTTTGCACTGCAATGCTGTCATTTTTAACTTGAAGTCATTTATTTCTGCCTGCATTTCCTGGCACTTTCTTTCTAGAGTCTGCACAAAATTTCTCAGGGTCAACACCTTTTTGGCTATCAGAATAGTATCTGTTCTGCTACTGATGTCTAATGCTGCCAATTCCTCTTTGGTATGAGTGTTAAGGAAATGAATCATATTATTGGCCTGTTCAAGCATAGTCTCAAATTGGGCTAGGCCTATCAATTCAATTTGTTCATGTATGGCCTGAATTGATCGCCATTGGTCAACGATTGATTGGCCAATTTTGGCCCACAAAATCTTTTTTATTTCAGCTAAAGTCTTGTCCAAAGTAAGCTCTTTTTCTAAGGCCTTTATTTTGTTGTCCAAGGCTTTTATTTCTCTTTGTTTCTCAGCCACTGTCATCTTGGACTTGTCATAGCTTGCCTCCAACTTGGCCAACTTTTCTTTGGCCTCTTTCACCAATGTCACCTGAACTTCTAGCTCTTTGACTACATTCATCATCTCTTCCTACTCATGCTAGATTCTGGTGTTGTTGTTGTTGTTGCTGCTGCTGCTGTAGCATCTGTAGTTGATGTAGTTGTTGTGGATGCTAAAATGACAGGAGGGATTGCTACTGCTTGTGCAGGAGGAGCAGTGACAACAGTTGGGACTGTTTGAGGTGGCTGGGAGGTCGACTCTCCCTGCTTGCCTTGCAATGCTTTCTCCAATTCTTCCTCCATATGGATTATTCTTTGATTCATCCTTATGAGCAGATCCATTGTATCATCACCTTCTTTCTCTTGCACAAGTTCTACAGTTTGAGGGTGGATAGTTGCAGGCAACTTCCCTTGTTTTTTGAGTGCAGCAATATCATCTTCTTTCTTCTTCATAAGGGCCTTGATGGCCTTGGCATCCTTAGGATCATGCCCTGGAACCACAATAATTTCCTCCAATGTCTTTATTCTATTATCCTTGGCCAAGGAAGACATTCTCTCCAAATCCAACTGAGTATTTGTGTTTTTTAATGATTCCTTCAGTTGATGGGCCAGTGTAGCCTTATATGCTAGAGTGGCATAGGCCATTTCACATGTTTGCTTGTGAAGCTCTATTTGGTCCATCGGGTGTATGTCCTTGGAGAGGACCTCTAAGTTGGTCTTTATATAGTCTACAGCTGTCTGTGGTTGTAGTATTTTAGGCTTAAAATGAGTTAGAATCATCTTCTCTTCCTTAAAGTCATAAGCTACCATTAATCTCTGTTGTTTGGAAGGTGTTGCCTTGAGAAACTGGTCATACAGCTGTACTCTTAATAATTCATTTTGAGCCTTGAGTTCCTTGAAAGTTCCTTTAATCCTAGGTGGTTGCTTGCTTTGCTGCCTTGAAGAAGACACCTCCATACCATGTTGTCTCTCTTGCTCTTGTTGGACTGAGCTAGTAGGTGTGTGCTGGCTAGTTTCCCTCTCTCTCCTCGCACTTTCTATTATTTCTTCACTAATTTCTTCCTCAACTTGAGGATCAACTCTTTGCCTTTTGGCCTCTGGCTACTGTGTTGAGCCACTAGCAGGTGTAGTTTCCTCCCTATCTCGCTTCTTGCCTCTTTCCTCATTAAGAGGAGTCTGTAATGCTGGAATCTGTAGTGCCTCAGTCTACTGTGGAGGGGCCTGCCCTTGACACTGCTCTTTTGAGGTAGTAGGTTGTTCAGTCACTGTTTCTTTCTCTGCATCTATTACCTCCTTTCCTTTTGTTGTACCTGTTGCTGGTGTAGACCTTTCTTGGGTAGCTTGTGAAGCTGCAGTAGTTGATGTGCCTTCTCCAACTTGCTGTGGCAGTTTGAATGTCACCTTCTCATAAGAATCCAAGTCAAGAGTTTTTTCCAAATCTCTCATATTTTTCTCCATTATTTCTTCTTGGGTGAACTCTTCAACTAGTGTACCTTCTAGCCACTCCTCTTGGTTGGAAAATTGTTCTATTTGTGGGATTTTGCAATGTTCATAGGCTGACAGCCTATATTTTATTTTTCTGGCATTGATAAAACCATCTGGGTCATAAGGTACCCACCAAAAACTCCTTTTCAACTTGAGTTTCTCCCTCAATATTTGGTCAGCATCTTGCCAACCTTCTTTCTTATTCATGACAAAGGGGCCTAGTTGGTCTCTAAATTTCAACCGAGCCTTTTTCTTGGCACTATGAAAATGAGTTAAATCTGAATTAATGAGTTGCCTGTAATACTCCAAGGCAAATAGTCTCATTGGTACATGTCTTGGCAGCCTGTAAGGACATAGCTCACAGCCATAGATCCTAATGACAGTGTGATTCTGGTAGAAGTACCAGTCACCTATTTTGTAGTTCTTTGAAAGCTGCAATATTTTTTGCATGTCATATGATAGTCTAGGAGGAGGAGTTCTTTTCAGGAGACAAGAAACTGGATAGACAAATAGGTCGATGAACTCACAGTAAGAGTAGGGGGAATTGTGGACTTCATGAAAGACTGAGGTCCAAAAAATTACAGACCTCTTTTCTCCTTTAGAGTCCAATCTTTTGATGGGGCATTGGAAGCAGTCTGGTTGATAAAACATGAATAAATGGTAGATGTAAGAAGAGTATTTGAAGACTCCCTCCCTATCTAGTTTCACTAGTTGATCATGTATCTTATTGGAGATGAATTTCGCATAATTGTACTTGACAGCATGGGGCTGTCTTGGGCTATATGCAGACAACAGGACCAGAATAGTTTCATCAATGTGCTCACTTGTTTTGAAACCCAGCACATAGGATATCATATCAACTAACAACTTGCTTACTTCATTGAAATTTACATAGAGAAAACGAGGTGGCTCTGTAGGCTGGCGATCTGCTCTCATGAATACTTTGGCAATTCATGCTATTTCTGAGCTGGAGAGTTTAGGACCTTCATCAAGCAGGAATTTCATAGAGAGAGGGACCAGAAGCTGAGTTTGCTTGAAGTTTAGCATTTGGTTGATTGAATCAGGAGTTATATGGAAGAGGATGCTCCCAGATGGAGACTTGATTTCTCTTTGATTTGGCTCATAGTTTTCGGCACAGAGGTGGATTTTTCAGGGAAAATGTTGACAGAAGGGAGGAAGTAAATGGGCAAGTTTGATTCCCATATTCCATACATATCACAGTTGTTCAAAAAATTGTTTCTCAACTGACAGAATGTCTGGAAGTGGTTTCTATCAACCACCAAGTCTTGAATTAGGTGGTCTCTATCAGCCAAAGGCAGTGCCTCTAGTTCCTTGTGAGGTGCATTGAGAGGAGTGATATTCAAGGCTGCTGGAGTGGCCATATTTAACTTCTCTATGTTTGTAATCTGGAAATTTGGATTAGTGAGACAACTAAAGACTGAAAACTACCTCTGAGGCTTTGTCAAGGAGCTGAAGAATGAGCATTGATATAGAACTAGCCTCACTGTGCAAAGTTTATGGTATAAAGGCAAATTTTGCAGAGTTTAGACAGGGTCTTTTAATGAGTTTGCTGGATTTTACAGGCTCTGTGAGTAAATTGTAGAGGAAATGAGATTGAGTTTTAGCCCAACGGGCGAAAATTTCACAGAGGATTTTGACAACTGAACTCAATGCATGGGTAGTTTGAAGAATCTGCCGGCGGAAATGGGCTCAAAGTACGTTTTAATGGCTAGTTTGTAGAGGAGGGCAAAGTTTGCCAGTTTGTTTTTGGATAATGGCTCACATAGTAAATTAACAGGTGGTGATGCACAGGTAGGAGTGCAAATTTCCTTTCAATTTTAGTTCCTCAGTCGATTTTAATGGTGAATTTTCAAAAAAATAGGGTTTATGGTGAACAAGGGGTAAATACCTGTTTTTGATGGCGCAGAGGGCAATTAGCAGGTACAATGCTGAGTTGTAGGGCCGAATTTGCAGAAGGAACTTGTTTGGTTGACTAGGCGGAGTTCTGGAGGCAAATTCGTTGTAAATGACATGCGCGTTCTCCACAAGCGTATAATAGAAAATAAACAAAACCCATCGTTTTCACGACTTTTTAATGAATTTTGGACATTTTAGCGCTTTTTGGGATGATGTCATCATGATGTATTTTTGGCGCGTAGTGGGTACCGAGAGTGATGTGGCAGCTGACGTGTATGGTGACGTGGCAAACGACATGTTGGCAGGGTGGTGACGTCAGCGAGTGATGTGGCAGCACTGCAGGGGAGCCAGGGGGCCGACGTGTACGTGACATAATTGGTGACGTGGACATGACGTCAACGGGTAGGTGGCGGAAGGTTTCCGGTTTTCCCGCACCACTTTTGGACCGGGGTGGTATTCCAGAGGGGGGCTCCGATCTCGCCGGGAGATTGACACGTGGCGGGGGTATGGCAGCAACACTGCCCATCCCCCGGACGCTAATCTTCGGCAGATAATGGGCTCCAATATTGCCGTCAGCCGTCAAATCTACGGCACGAGATCGAACGGTGGATGGTTGTTAAAAAATACGGGGTCTCACAATGAGGGGGGGCCGCCTATTATTTGACGTTAAATAATGTTTCTTCGGGGTTTTAAACCTTTAGGTTATGTGGGTTTTATGTATTTTATATAGTGCTGGTTTGGTTATTAGTTTAACCAAATGTTAAACTAAACCCATTATATGTATGCGCGTGGGGTTATTAGCATGGTTTAGGAGGAGGGTTCAACTGTGGTTATTTATTTCACCTGAGGTTAAATAAAACCGATGGTTTACACATGAAAGGGCTATTATTAAAGTCCCAAATGAGCTTAATAATCCCCCGAAACTGTTATATGGCTATAGTTGCCAATGGTTAGGGATATTTAGATTTCTGGGTTTTTTATATAGTTTTTGTATGATAGGGATGGGGAAATAACTTAGGGAGCTAAATAATAAAGTTAGATGTTAATATGACTTTATGGAATGAGACTGCATGTACAAATGCTAAGTTTGTAAAGTGAAAGCTTAGATATAAGAAGATGAAAGGAGTATGGAATGATGATTTTTACACAAGAAATGTGGCTTCTTTTCCTTAGGTGAACTCAAAGTTTGGCTAAGAATTTCTCATAGAATGAAGTGAAACAGGACTATTGGGCAGATCCCAAGGTCCTTGAGGGGATGTTAGTAAAAGATTTCTGGGGGGAATGATGGGGAAATTAGTCATGCTTCCATTGTTCTGCAATCCAACAACTGCCCTGCTACCAATGTCATTGATGAGATGAGTCTTTCTTGACAAGACAAAAAGTGATTATAACCTTGCTTCTGCAACTTCAAACTGCCTTCCCAGCCTAATACACCTAGCATTTTTTCTTCCTTTGGATTGGGTGCATTTGGACTAGCAAACCCTGATTGTCCTCTTTTATTTTCACTGTCCAAATGTACCCTTATCTCTTCCTTGGGCCCAGATTAAGCAGTTGGGCTCCTTAATTTCTCTACCTATCTACTCATCTGCCAAGCTTGAACTGTTTGGATAGATATTCATTCTCTATTCTACAACAGCAAATTTAAATATGGAGTGGTCCAGATTGAACTATTTGGCCATCCATCAAGTGTGATAAGCAGCAGTATCTCCACATTGTGAACATGCAAATAAGATAGTAGTGGCATTTTGATTGGCCACTTTCTTGGTCCTTTGGTTTGGGGTTCATTTTTACTATTTTTTCTGACCAATTCATTTTCTTACCTTTTGATTATTCTTTTAAGGCATACCCTCTTTACATTTTTTAATTTTCTTTGTCTGTATACAAAATATGGAACCTTTGCAGCATGCAAGGATGAACATATTTGGTACTTCCATAGTCAATCATGAAAAATGAAACCTATTGGTATAGGAACCTAACAGTGGATCCACTTGGGGATGGCTTTTCCTGGTGAAAAGCCAAGAACAACAGGTCAGATGGCCTTATTCTTAATTGGCTGCTACAATTCAAAACTTCCTTCTCCTGGAAACCAATGATCTGAACCTTTGTAGCCTGTTTGCAGTCCTTATGAGCTTATCTGTGCAAAATTACAGCTCTGTCTTTGCTGGTTTCTCTGAGTGCTTATCAACTGTTGGGTGTGGAGCCTAATTATCTTCTATATTCAAAAGTACCACCACATTGGACCCCAGTTCAAAATGGGGGCGGCAACGCCGCCTGTAAAATATTCACTGCAGGGGGGGTCCAAGGGGCCAAAAGAAGAATGAAAAATTAGAGCTTGTGCATACAGATGTATGGGGACCTACTCAGGTATCATCTCTCGGTGGCTCTCGTTATTATGTTACTTTTATTTATGATGCAACTAGAAAAACTTGGATTTATTGTATTAAGAATAAATCTGATGTATTTGATACTTTTAAGAAATGGAAAGCTTTGGTTGAGATTGAGACGGGAAAGAAATTGAAGTGTCTTAGATCA
>APFE030440494.1:33185-51988 GCA_000404065.3 Pinus taeda | reverse complement strand
GAAGCTGGAAAAGATACAAACTAGCCAGAACCCTGCAGATATGCTAACAAAAGTTGTAACCAGGGAGAAACTGAGAACATGCTCAGTTTCAATTGGTCTTCAAGGATGACGATGAAGATGAGAAACAGCCAGGTCCAAAAGAGGAGTCATTGTCCAGCAAATGGAGCAGCAGTGGAGTTGCTACAATTAGTCTCCAAGTGGGAGATTGTTGGGTGTGGAGCTTGATTATCTTCTATATTCAAAATTACCACCACATTGGACCCCAGTTCAAAATGGGGGCGGCAACGTCGCCCATAAAATATTCGCTGTAGGGGGGGTCCAGGGGGGGCGGCTGCAACCGTTGGGAGCCCCCCCCTAGCAGGGGGTTTTAGGGGCAGCGCCCCCGAAGCTAAAAATCACTGTAAAATTGCCTTGTAAAAGTATAGTAATTTCCAGTCAATCTAGGCCGTTCATTAGGCGAATGATCTAACGGTAGAACTTATGTTTAGTTTAGGGTTTTTTGCCCTAGAAGGCAATCCCTCTCTTTGTATGAGGGCATTGTATTTGAGGCTATGAGATAGATGTGTATTCTGTGTGAGCGAGAAATAGAGAGGTGCGACTATGAGAGAAGATAGAGGATATTACAGCGGATTTGCTGTAGGTTGTGTCTCTTCATTTTGTTGGATAATAGAAAGGAAGGACTAGCTGTTCGAGGTGGACGTAGCCCAAACTGGGTGAACCACGTATATCTGTGTCTCTCTTGTTTGTGCGTTTTCTATGTTTATATTTTTGCAATATTTTATGTGTTCCATTGCTCCGTAATATATATAATATTCTAATAAATGGTAGATTTTTGTCATAAATATCACATCATCTTGGGTCACTTAACTACCTATCATTCGCAAGGCAATGGATTGGCAGAGTCTTCGAATAAATCATTGGTCAACATCATCAAGAAGCTGCTAGAAATAAACAAGAAGAGCTGGCATAAGAGGTTTTTCAATGCACTTTGGGCAGATCGGGTCAGTCAAAAGAAATCCATTGGTACGTCACCTTTTGAGCTTGTTTATGGAGTTGATGCAATGTTTCCTACCTCTCTCGCAGCCCCGGTAGTCAAACTTCTTCAGGAAGCCGACAGTGAAGATGATCCTATGCAGAGAAGGTTGAATCAAATGGTCCACTTGCAGCAGACTAGAGAAGAAGTCTTCCAGAACACATCCAAGTTGCAGGAGAAGATTAAGAAAATTTATGACAGAAAAGCAAAGGTGGAACAATTTTATTTGGATGATGCGGTGCTGAAATGGCATGCAAGGAATGAGGAAAAAGGTAAGCACGGTAAGTTCGAGAACCTCTGGAAAGGGCCCTTCAAGATTGCAACATATCAGGGTTAGAATGCTTTTCTTCTAAAGGAAATGAACGGGGAAGATTGTCCAGGAGGGCTGATCAATGGTTGGCTGCTCAAACGGTACCACTTTTGAGTTATTGACGCTGCTTCCACTGTCACTGTAAATACCATTTTATTTCAGTTTATTAGAGTTTGTCAAGTTAGTCTTCAAGTCATTTCAATGTCAATTTTGAGTCAATTTTTGGTCTTTTTAGTTTCATAAATGAGTCAGAGTCTTGTATTGATTGTCGAAATAATGACTCCATAGCCCAATGGATGAAGGCACTGTCTAGCTCTCCCAGAGATCTGTTGTTCTTGGCACCTCCAAGGAGCTACCATCCCCCATTAGAGCCAATGTTAGAGTCAGCCTTGTCAGTCCTCCATCAGAGATCAAAACTCTTTCTACATTTCATTTTAGGAGTCCCGCTCCATTCACTCAGCTGCATTCCACTAGGGACATGCCATAATCTGACGGAGAAGGTCATGGTAGTCATTTCCCCTCATGTCTGGCACCTACTGGCTTAGGTCTTTTGTCAATGTTCACTAAAGTCCATGACAGTTAATGTTCAATCTTTTAATGGACGAGAGTCATTTTCAGTCATTAGGTCTAGGGATTAGTCAATTTGGTCTTCAACCATGTCCAATAAAGCCATGCAGGCCAGAGGGAGGCCCTTACAAAGTTATGATTCAAAGATTTTCATTGTCAGGTTGACAGATTACGACTGTTCTTCAAAACTTTGTTTTGAAGAAAGGTCAAACAGTGTGTCATTTGTGATAATTTTCAAAAAAAAGTCTCCAATTGATTTCTTCAAGTACAGTCATGGTTTCCATGACCAAATGCTCTGTCATACAACCCCTGCAAAAAATGCTAAAAATTTCATCATTCTAGCTAAAAAATTCAAAGGGAAAGGTGAAATTCAGTGTTGCATTAACTCAATGAAAAGAGCCAAAATGAAACATTAGCAAAGTGGGTTTTTGAAGGAGCAAAAATTTAACCCATGACTCCCAATGTCTTTATAAAGGATTTTCACAAGCGAACAAAGTCATTGTGCAAATCAAGGTCATAGAGAAACGTTGCAAAGTCATTGTGAGAGCAAAGCACGCATTTGGAGTGAGTTTGGAGTCATTTTCAAGAGCGTGGCGCACACAGCCCCACCCCACAGTGCAAAGTTTACACGAGCATGACACACACACAAAGCACGGTGCACGGGGTTTGTTGCGCGGCGCACACCCACAGAGGCCTGAAATTGTTCCCAATTGCATCAAATGTTTTGGAATTCATTCTAACTGCCAGGTAGGGTCCGTCTCTTGGCTTGCTCATCAAATTTTTGTGAAGGTTATGGTGGTTCATGGCTATGTATAATTGCAACAAAAACTCATAAAACCTACCACTATAAAACATCAAAGCCATGGTTGCTAGGGTTGCAAACTTATGGTATTGATGCCAAGGCTCCTCTTTCACCTCTCCTTGTTTCACTCCTTTCCATTGTTCCCTTCCCCCCTATCCCATTTTTCCCCATTTTCCCTACCCTAAAATATTACCAAACCCCTATTCCCTATCCCCTCCTCTTATTTGTCAACATAACACCCCAAAACCCTACCTTATAAAAATCACAAAACCCTCCTACATATCCCTAAAACAAAATTTCCCCCATAACCCCTATTCCCATCATATTATTCCTCTCCTAACACTCCCTTTTTGCATTGTTCCCCTTGGTGGCAGATATCACAACAACACCTAGTTTCATACCATCATCAAAGGGCAGCCCAAGTATAGTACACACAACAGTCATGGCATCTGAGCATTCATTGGAGTATGAGATGGAAACACAAAGTGATTCATCCTCAGAAGAACAGGCTCCCTGGAGACATCACAAAAGTGAAAAACATGTTAGGGATGAGCCAAGTACCCTCACAGAATTGCAAGACTACCCTCTTGCTATGTCATGTTTCTAGCATCTATCATGTTTTGAGCTTTTTCAAAGGGTGGCTAATGTTAGAGTTCATCATGAGTTGGCTCATCTTTTTGTGCTTCACCTACATGGAGGTCACTCTATCTTGGTCGGGGTCGCCTTCACATTGACACCTGAAACTATCTCATTAGCAACCGGCATACCGAATGTTGGAGAACAGTGGCACAAGAAACAGAAGGTGGATAGGCAACATTATGAGCCTTACATTAAGGCCATTTTCTTGAGGCAGCTCACAAGAGTCTTTCCATTCATATATTTGAAAGATGAATATGCTCCACTCATGAAATTGATCATGAAATACTTCAGCTGTGAGGGGAGATTCTCTCGTCTATATGCCTATCACATCAGGTTGCTCATGCACTTTACCAGGGTATGGATGATGAACCTCCCAATTTTCATTTACAGGAACATAGAGAGGATGAACACCTTCATGCAGCACAAGACCCCTCAGCAACAACTTAAAAGTGTTTATCACTTTGGTCTTATCCAGATTTTGGTGGATCATCAGTTGGGATTGCAGGGCATTGCTTGGGAGGACTTCATCTCCCGTGACCTCTTCAACACTTCATAGGTATTATCAGAGGTGAAACATGAGATAGGTGGTCCTTCTCATCAGTATGAGTGCCATGAGACCACTACTATGCTAGTATTCATCACATATCAGAGAGGCAGTAGGCATTTGTTTGCAGCAGCAAAGCAAGTGTTATCTCCACCCGGGGTGGAAGGGGCCTCGCTTCCGACATCGGCAACATAGGTACAAGACAAGGGCAAGAGGCCCATGCATGACAAGGGGCCATCACGTGAGCAATAGGTCAACTTTATCCTCATTCATGATGATGATGCAGATGAGGAGAGTGCCAAACTTAGGAGGACCATACAGGAGTAGAAAACGAAGATCCAAGACTTGTCACTCAATTTATAGAGGACCAAATGCATTATCAGGTATTTGGAGTAGAGGAACAAATAGCTTGAGGACCAACATGAGATCATGCTGCTGCAAAGCATCTGTGAGAATCGCCAAGCTGCCCAGCATAGGAGGATCGAGCTCACTCCCTTGGAGCAAGAGATTAACAATGACTGGGAGTCTTGGCTCGAACGCATAAACATCCACCTCGAGAGACTGCTAGAGAAGGCCGATAGGGAGAGAACCATACTGAGGCGGATGGTTTGTCATTACAAGGCTCGAAACATGAGTTCAAAGGCTTCGATAAGGAGCTTGAAGGCAAAATTGAGTAAAGCGACAAGAGGCAAAAGAGGCAAAAAGAGCAAGATCAGCTTTGAATCTTGGCTGAAGCCTCTGTGGCCCAGCATAGAACCTCATAGAGGATCTCCATCCCAAATTTCAAGAAATTTGGGACAATTTTGGTCACATGGCAAATTTTTGGTCACAACACAGGTTTTTTCTCCCTGTGCGTCGCGCCACTGGCGCGGCGCTTAGGATTGGGAGCTCCAAATTACAAATGGTTTGCATTTTTGGATTCAGCATGCAACATCATGACTACTGGTGCATGGACAAGAAATTTGGGCGTGATTTGAGTTTCTAGGAGGTCAAAAACACTCAAAAAATGACCTCTCTACCCCTATTTTGAGACACAAGAAGAAATCTTGGGAGAATGAATATTTGGAGGGGCAAATGAGCACCAAATTCAGAAATTCGACTTGGGTTGGAAAGTAGACAGGCTAGGCTTTCCAGCAAGCACACTTGGGCACAATTTGGACTCCTACAAGTACCTCAAAACAACCTCCAAAGTGGCATGGCGCATATAGATTTTGGCGTAGCGCATATAGACAAAAATGTCAAACCACTTCCGCTTCGCGACATTTCGATTCGCGACTTTCTCCAAGTGGGCCCGCTCATCCACACTTCACTTTCTTTAGCACCTAAGGAAAAATTTAAATTATTTCACTAGAGGATGGCTTCTATCCAAGTGGCAAAGGAAGGCGAGCAGTCACCCAAGCCATTTGTTATTTTTGTAACGCTGCACCTGTAACTAATGCTTGGCTTTCCACTTCCACTTTGTAATGATTCGAAAAACTCCCCAACTGTTGGTCGTTCTATTTCCTCATGGCATAGTCTATTTATTGTATGCAAACCATTTGCAAAGGGTTGGTTCATTGTAATTTCTGGGAGACTGTGGGAGAGAAACTCAATTCTTCATTGTATATTTTGATAGAGGATTAATGAAAGGCAGCGGCTCTGTTTCATGAGATTCATGTGGTTGTGAGTGTAGAAAATGTGTCTCTTTATGTTTCATATGTATTTTGTTATGTTTCACAGTTCATTTCATCTTCATTTCCAGTGAAATTTTCTAAGTAAGATAAGGTAGAATTCATATTTATTACTCTACCTGTGGGAAAGTTTCATGTATGTGTTCTTCTTCTGTTGAAAAGGATTCATGTGTTTATGCCCTTTTCACCCTCCTAAAGAATCTTTCCATTCCGCATTACTTCAAATTTAATTGCTAGACTTTCCACCTGTCTAGCCTCACGAAGTAATCTGTGCCTTTGTGTTAAATTCTCTGCTCATTGTTGTTCACTGGTCCCATACATCCCAGAAACCCAATCATTCATAAAAATTTGTTTCTTGTATCTGTTAGGTTCCTATACCAGTAGGTGCCATTTCTCATGATTGACTGTGGAAATACCAAATATGATCATCCTTTCCATGTTGTAAAGGTTCCATATTATCAAGAATCAAGACTCAGATATAGGCAAAAGAAAGGAATCCCAAAGAAAGACTAGGAAAGTGGCTTGGTAAAATATGCAAACAGTGAAGTGCAATTACTGATTTTCTCACAGTTGATGAATAGCCAGACAGTGAAACCCTGGCTAGTTCATGTTTAAATTTCTTGTTTTAGAATAGAAAATAAGATTTGCTCAAACAGTTCAAGCTTGGCAGATCACTAGATTAGATAGATAAATAAAGGGCCCAACTGCTCAATCTGAGCTCTTGGTTGAAATAAGGATAGTTTTAGATAGGAGGGCAGTCAAAAGAAAAAAGGAAAAGCAGGGTTTGCTAGCTCAAATGCACCCAATCAAAGGAAGAAAAAATGTTAGATATTTTAGGTTGGGTAGGCAGATAATTATGAGGTTGCAGAAAGCAGAGTGATGTTCAGTTTAAATAATATCACCAGCATCATGGAAAAGTGGTTACAAGTTCAGTGGAGCATGACTAACTTCCCCTTTCATTTCCCCACAAATTTCACTAACATCCCTTAAGGATATTGAGATCTGCTCAAATAGTCCTAATCCATTTCATTTTCCAAGGTACTAAGCAAAACATTGCCTTTGCTTGGTAAACACAAGCCACATTTCTTGTGTAAAGACCATCATCTCATTTCCCCTACATCTCATTAAAAATCTAAGTTTTACTCTATAAAATTAGCATTTCCCTATCACTTGTCATATTAACACCCTAACTCTATGTATATAACTCCTAGATTATGTATTAAAAGCAAAAAACCCCAAAAAACTATATATATCCCATCCCCGCCTAATATGGCTATGGTTCAGAAAGTCCTTGGGAACCATTGGTACATCTGGGACCAATGATAGCCTACTACGTGTCCTAGTGGGATTTGTTAGACCTCAGGTCAAACAAATAGCCATACTCTACCCTACCCATGTAATGAACCCATTTAATTAACCTTTTGTTAAATAAAGTGTCGGGTCCGCTCGGCATTTGTCAAAGCAAACCAAAGTTTGAAACCCACCCAAACCTTACAAAAATTAAAGGTTATTATGTGCACGACTCTGCTAAACCTCTGATAACTTACCCTCCCGTCCACCGTCTGATTGCCTTCCCCAGATCCGACGGTCCTTATCAATATCAGACGCGCCCTAACGACAAGACGTTAGTACCCGACGGTCAGCGGTTTTCCTGTCGTACACAGGGACACCCGGCGCATTTTGATTGAATCAGGCTGGCTCTAACAGAAACCACCCCCATACCAAAGGTAGTCCGATGGAAACCGCTTACCACCTTCTGTCCTTCCGCTTGCGTCACTCTCCCGTCAGCCGTTATGTCATCACCCGCGTTGTTGCTCCCGCCACCGTATCCGCCATGGCACCCTCCTAGTCAGCAACCGTGTCAGCGACCACATCACCCTCTGTACTCCACTACCAGACAAACAAATGTCATGCTGATGTCATCCCCAAAACACGTCAAAAGGGCCCAAAAAGTCCAAAATTGTATAAAAAGACGGGAAAACCAATTTTATTGTTTATTTACGAATTGGTTGGTTGTGCAACCTTGCATGTGGTTTTATGTCGAATTGACTACCATTGGTGCATATCTCATCACCCTACGAAGTCAACCTCACACTCTGTTGGTCCAGCTCCACCTGCAAGCTTCAGCGTACACCGGAACCCGCAAACCAGGTATTTACCTCACCGTCGCCTTTCAACCCTATTTTCAGCAAATTCTCTGGTAAAATCCCCTGCAAAGCTAAATTTAAACTAAAAGAATTGTTGCCTATCACCCTTTCACTGAAAAATCACTATCAAACTGTTGGTCACCGAAGAAAACTTGCGAATTCTGCCAGAAACCTCTACAAATCGCCCATCAAAACTTCATTTCTAGCACGCCTTTTTGCCTCTAAAAATTGTGTAAAATTACCAAGCAAGGAAGAATTCTCCCCCTGTTTCTTCAGAATTCCATGCTTAGTCTATAATTTCCTGAGAAACCCAATCCACTGCTATTCACTGTTATCCCAAAGAGTTTTTTCACCTGACAGCTTGGAAGGGAGGCTATCCCTACAGTTAGGTCCAATTTGCCCCACTGCAGTTTGCATAATTCACATTTATACTATGGATGCTACCCTGTAAGATCACCACAAGATAAATTCAGTCCACAAGATCCTGAGAAAAGTCTTAAAACACAGTTATCCTTTCTGTTATTCCATAAACATACATTCTAGTGAAAGACACAATTAATTAAAGTATGGAGGCTCCAGTGGCTCTCAACATTGCCCCTTTTAATGCACCACACATGGATTTAGAATGTTTACCTCTAGCAGTCAGGGACTTCCAGATTAAGGACATGATGGGCCTCAAGTCTCACGTCAAAACTATTTGTCAATTCAGAAGTAGTCACAGAAATAACACTGATGTCCTGAGAATCTAGGAATCTAGTATGCCCATCTACTACCTCCCATTAGTCAATGTGCTGCCTGACTTCATTCATCTGTGCCATGCAAACTATGATCCCACACAAAGAGCCATCCTTACTCCAGATGGATCTGTACTGTTCTACATGACTCCTCAATCAACAAATGAAATGCTGAACTTTGAGCCACCTCAGCCTCTGGTTCCTCTCACAATGAAACTCTTGCTTGATCAAGGTGCAAAACTATCTAGTGCAAAAATATCAAGAGTAGGTTAGTTGTTCATGCAGCCACAGTGCCAGGCCAATCATCCTCGACCCTATCATCAAGTCTCATTCAATGAAACAGGCAGGCTCTTGGTAGATATGATATCCTACATTCTAGGATGCAAAACTGGTGAATTTGTGGATGAAACTATGTTTGTGCTATTGACCATGTTCACTCCAGGACAGCCCCCTACTGTCATGTATGACTATGCCACCTTCATAGCAAACAAAGTACATGAGAAATTCATGATGTTGGAGAGAGAAAGAGTATTCAAGTATACCTCTTACATATACCATCTACTGCTATATTATCACCTTGATAGTTTCAAAGTTCCTCTCAAGAAACTAGACTCCAAAGGAGAGGGGAGATCTGTTATCTTCTGGACCTCAGTTTTCCATGAAGTCCACCTCTCTCCCTACACATATTGTGATTTTGTTGATATGTTCATCTACCCAGCCACTTGCCTATTGATGATGACTCCTCCTAGCAAGCTCACTGCTGAAATGCAAAGAATCTTACATCTTTCAAGGGGCTACAACATTGGTGATTGTTACTTCTACCAAAACCACACAGTGATCAGGATTTATGGTTGTGAGTTGCCCCCCCTATAAACTACCAAGATATGTCCCCATGAGACTTTTTTCCTTGGAATACTTTAGGTAATTCAGTAGTACAGATTTGACTCATTTCCATGGAAAAAACAAGAAGGCACGGCTCAAAATTAGACATCAATTGGGTCTTTTTGTTTTCAACAAAAGGGAAGAAGCCTGGAGTGATGCAAACAAGATGCTAAGCGAAGAGCTCATGCTGAAACAAAGCTTCATTTGGGCACCATATGACCCTGAACATTTCATAAGCTTTAGAAGAGTCAAACACAGGCTTTCAGGATATGTGCACCAGCCAATCCCTCACATTGAACAATATGCTAATCGACAAGAATGGGTAGAGGGCACACTAGATGAAGAGCTTACTGAAGAAGAAAGATTAGAAAAAGAAATGAAAGAATAGGAGAAAAGAATTGACCTGGATTATTTTTCACAGGTCCCCTTCACACAACCTCAACATATTGGAGCAAGCACATCAACTGCTACATCTTCACAACAGCCGGCTAAAGAAGCCACTCCACCTGCAGGGAAAGGCAAGGAAATTCAGCATTCAGAGCAGTAGAGTACAATGGCAGAACAGCCATCCACAAATCAGGAAAAGGGTCATGAACAAGGCCCTTCAACCTAAATAAAGGCAGTTGAAGTCCATACTACAAACCCCTCATAATGAAGAAAGAGCTAAAAAGAGGGACAGACCTGAAGACACACCCATATGGACATCTACAGATCAACAAGGGGAAAAGAGAGAGAGGCTATCCCCTATTCCGAGGAGGAATTTACTGAAGAGACCACAGGTAATATCAGGGGTGAGGGAACTTTTGAACAATAGATCCCTCCTATTTTGGAAACATCAGCTAGCTCCTTTCAGCAAGAGCAAGAGAGACAGCCAGGTGTGGAGGTTTCATCCTCCAAGTAGCAAACCAAGCAGGGCTCAAATATCAAGAGATCATTCAGTGAAATTAAAGCTAGAAACGAACCAGTGAGGTTTCAGCTTTACAATCAATTATTAAGAATGGCTCCTACAAATCAACAAAGGATGATGGCAGCCTATGACATGCAAGCAGGGAAGATGACTCTTAGTCACTTCAGACCCACTATACAACAGCCACAGTCAACTGCAGATTATATCAGAACCAATCTCGAAGTTCTTGCCAAAGACATCCATCCAATATACCAGATTGAGTTGCATAAATAGGCTGGAGAAATGGTATAATCCAGCTTAGCAGATAAAGCTCTAATGGCCCATAGATTACAAAATTCATTGTATAACACTTTTGCCCAACTAGAGCTGGAAAAAGCCTCCTCATTGGCCAAGGGTAATAGGATAAAATCCTTGGAAGAAATAATTATAGAGTTGGGACATGATCCCAAGGATCCCAAAGGCGCATAGGCCTTAATAAGGAAAAAAGAGGAGGACATAACAGCCCTAAGAAGACAATTGAAGCTGCCAACTACAATACATCCTCAAACCACAGAGGTGGCACAACAAAAGGAAGAAGAGGATGTGGTCAGCTTACTCATGAGGATGAACCAAAGACTGCTGGATACATAAAAAGCATTGGAAGAAGCTCTACAAGGGAAACAGACAGAGGTGGCCTCTCGGCCATCCCAAACAACTCCAATCATCTCAACTCCTCCTCCAGCAGTCACTACAACAACACCTCCCCTGGATCCAGCTTCAACAGCAGGTGCCTCAACTTCAACAGCAGCTACAACAAGTGCATTACAAGAGACCAGTTTAAGCATGTAGGAAATGATGAAAGAGATAAAATCCTTGGAGACCCAGATGGCAGAACTCAAGGAGACCAAGGAAAAACTAGCCAAAATTGAGGTTAGTTATGACAAATCAAAGATGACTATTGCAGAGAAAACCAGGGAAGTAAAGGCCCTAGAGAACAAAATAAAGGCCTTGTAGAAGGACCTCACTCTCCATAGAACCCTGACAGAAATAAAGACTATTTTGTGGGATAAAATTAGCCAAGCTATTGCTGATCAGTGGACTCAATACAAATCATTTTTGATTAGATAGATTTGATAGGATTGGCTCAGTATGAAACTCAAAAAGCCAGAGTATTATTGGCCAATAAACCTGAGCAAGCTAATCAAATGATTCACTTATTGAACACTCATACCAGTGAACAGTTAGCATCTCTGGACATTCACAACAGGACTGAGACTATTTTAAGAGTCAAGAAGGTGCTAACTATGAGAAAATTTGTTTAGACAGTAGAAAGGAAATGCCAAGAAATGCAGGCAGATGTAGAAGCCTTCAGACATAAATTTTCAATGTTACAATGCAAAGGTTTGCCTAGCTTGGTTACTAGCAGTGGCAAGCTGTTAAAGCAATAACAATATGCTCATAGGCTAAATACCTATGTGCAAAATCAAATTACAGCATCATCAAGTAGCACATAAGATACAGTCCCTCCCACAGGGCAAAGTTTGTATGATAAACTGGAAGGTTTGTTCTTCATTGAGCATGAGGTGGCACATATTTTTGATTTCCAGCCAAACTATTACAGGTACACTGAAGCTGATGAGACACTGATCAAAATGAGAAAGCATCAATTACCAATGGATCAGCGGTGGCAGAGCATTCTGGAGGTTTTACCGAAATAAGTTCAACTCTCCTTTTTGTAAAATTATTAGCATTACAAATTAAAAGGTGATATCCGGAGAAATCAAATCAGCTGAGGAATAAGATTCGTGCCAAAAGATAAAACAGGCTCAGACACAGGTGGCAAAAGACAGCACAACAGGAAAGCACATCAGGGAAGCAATCATCAACCGACTATCAGAGTCAAAAAGTCAACAACAAGAAGGACACCTACAGCAGCCAGTACAACATATTTATCTCCTCAGTTATTACTGCGCGGTTTTTTCCACATTAGTTATTTCTTCTACCAGAGTAGATGGATAAATTTATGTCCAGATATTTCCCTACGGGATATTTTGTAAACTTCTATAAATACTTGCAAAAGATATGTATTATTGTTGGCTGATGAATATCATTCTGCACCTGCTCTGTAAATTTTGAGAACTCTTCTGAAATAGAATTGTTGGATGTTGTGTTGGTGAATTTGCTGGTTGTGGATTCAATGGCTAAAGGACATGTTGCAGAATTCTTGTGTTGATGCATGGATCAATAAGTTTCTCTTACTCTTGATTTACTGTACTTGTAATTTATTTATCATATCAATACCATGTTCTAAGTTACAGGAAAAAAGGATAACCCAGAATTTACTGTCTGTACTCTGTGTTCAATTCCTGTAGTTTTCTATGTTTTCCACAGGACCATCATAGGCAAGAATTCTTGAGTGCTCTTGTCTCCTTGGTTTTTACACATTAAACATCATCAAGGAATTCTTAATTGCTCCCTGTTAATGTTTACACGATTTCCCTCTGTTAACATAATGAAAGATTCTTGATTGCCTTTCATTCCCTAACTTCATTCCATCCTACTTTCAACTTGAGATATTGTTCTATGTTCAACTATCCTGCTCTGCAATCTTCCATTGCCAAAGAAACTATAACCAGAAGTTTACTACATTAGACTCCATCAACCTAATGGTCTGAACTTCTCTCAACCTACTACCTTGTTTTATTGAATGTCATCTTCCAAACACCAAACAAAACTTGTGTCTCATAACTAGCCTAATATACAATCAAACAAATCTAAATCACAAAGAGAGAGCCCTCTCTAGTTACAGATTGGCTAGGATCTGAAGCTGAAAGATTGGTTAGTGGTTACCTCAGCTGCAGATTGGCTAGGATCTGTAGCTGAAAGATTGGTTAGTTCTTCATCCACACCTCAAAGTATACTTTCCACTCCCCCATCCACTACCCATATTTCCACTCCTGTTCCCCTTCTTCCAGCCCTCTTATTCCTTCCTACTGCCCCATTTATCCCTGTAAATATGGCCAATCGTTATGCTCCTTTGCAGTACCTGCCAATCCAGGGGCTATGCCCCAATATTATCAAAGCAAGATCACCTATTTTGATGGTGCTAGTTCCTATACAACTCAACAGCACACCAAGAAAATGCAGGATTATTTTGAGAATAATGAAATTGATGATGATGATGTGAGAATGAAAATCTTTGTCCAAAGCCTAACTGGTGATGTGACGACCTAGTTTATGACACTTGCTTCAAATTCTATAGCCAACCCTGAGGCCCTATATCAAGCCTTTTTAAACAGATGGGAAAAGAAGAAAGACCCTTTACATATTTTAACTGAATATGACAATTTAAAAAGGGGCCCACAAGAAACCGTTCAAGACTATTGTGCAAGGTTTAATAATGTATATAGTGCCTATTATCACTTAGAACTAAAGGTTTAATGCATACAGTTACATGCCCTAGTCCGATGACAAAGGTTTATGTTTAACCTGTTTCCATTTTTATTTGCCTCACTTAGGAATCGGAGTTTTAAAGGTTTTTTTTTTTAAGCTTAAATTAGACTCTGCTGCTATTGGCTTTTCTCCACTCATCATTATTTCATAAGTCATGTCTTGTTTATGCCAAGTCACCTTGTCCTTTAGTGATTCCGTAGCGCAGTCTTATTGGCTCATTTCGTAGCGCAATCATAGTCTAGCAGTTTCGCAGCGTGTAATGATTAAGCCATTTCACAGCGCATCATTAAAAAATATAACTAACAGCGCTGCGAAATCGTGGATTCGTGCATTCCGCAGCGAATCTTTCCTGAAATGTCAAGTTCATAGGTGAGTCAGCATGTCCGTCCATTCATGCTAGTCTAAGGACCTCTTGAAATCATGTCTGAACATTCACTTGCCGCTCCTCCACCAATAGATTTATGATATGCACGGAAATCTCATTCCCAAGAGATCTTACCATGCATAGTCCTTAATTATGGTCGTGAGGGTGGCATGAGTAACCAATCATGTTCCAAATTTGAATTTCAAGCGAGGTTGTTCAAGCGAGCCTGATTTCAAGCGAGGCTGAGTTAAAAAGGGAAGTGAATCATCTCGACCGGACTTGTTAGTATTCGGCTGCGAAAATTTCCAAGTAAGAATTTGGCCGTGAAAATTTCAAAGTGAAGATGGAGAGAAAGGAGCACAGGTCCGGTAAATGCCAAAGGAATGAACCTGAAGGCCTAGACATAACCTTGAGAGATGAAGGTGTGAAGAAAGCGTTTAAAGATGCCGGGTGCTGGAGATTTTGTAAAAAGCTGCAAGGAGGGCATGCACAGGTAACAAAAGAGTTTGCACTTAATTTTACTGGTTTGAATTCAAAGGTTTCCATGCTAGAGATATCGGTTTCTCCAGAAGCAATAGCTTTTGTGACCGAGATACCAACAGGCCAGGAAGAATGGTTTAAAAACTTTAAATTTGATAGAAATCCTTGTAAGGAGTTCTTGAAAGAAGCATATGTAAATGAGGATTATACAAAAGCAGTGCCTAGGTTCTATCTCAAAGAACATTATGCTCTTCTTCTTACCTGCATTCAGAAGTATCTAACCTATGAGGGAAGATACAATAAGGTTTATCCTTATCATTTCAAACTGCTCCTGCATTTTACCGGGAAGGTCTCCATAGACATTCCATTTTATTTATTTCGCAGTCTAAGTAAAATGTGTGATAAGGTTCAGCTCAGGAAAGAGGACTGTGAAACCTCTTTATTTCACCATGGCCTGATTAAGTTGTTGATTCTAGATAGCCTCCAGAAGATAGGCCAAGACTGGAATTCTTTTATCTTTATGGCTAGTTTCCAAAGCAAAACTGGTCTTACTCCTCAACCAGTCAAAGAGTTTACAATAGCTGAGCTTCAAAGGGAGGAAAGAGCTAAAAAGAAAACCAAACCATAGCCACCAAAACCAGTGAAGCCGTCAGTCATTCAAGAACAACCTCAGAAAACAACAAAGGAGAAGACTCAGGGTAAGATGATTGTACCCAAAGTAAATAAACCTAAAACAGTCACAAGGGTGAGGACAAGGAGCCAGATTAATAAAGAGAAAGGCAAAGCCATAGTTATTGAAGAGAGCCCTATGTCTAAGGCGAGCCTAAATGATCTATTACAGGCTATTGAGTTAGAACAGTCTAAACCGGTTGAGATTGATTTGACACAATCACCACAGGTAAAGGTTAAGAAAACAAAGGCCTCAAAAAGGCTTAAGTTTGATGAGCCAGCCCAGGAATTTGTTTTCAAGCCAAGAAGACCCATGACTAGGAATTTCCAGCAGGTACAGGAAGCACTGCCCAAAACAGAGGAAAAAGGGAAAGGAACACAACCTCAGCAAAAAAGCAGCAAAAGTAAAGCAGCCATTACATCTCAAGGAGATTATGTGGTAGAAATGAAAAGCCAAATAGAAGCAGCTGAAGAAGAAATCAATCAACTAAAGAAATCCGCTGAAGACTTGAAGGCAGAGCTAAGCCGGGTACCTAATAAATGAATTCGCTTTTCTGGAAAGATTTTGTTCCCAATTTTGCTAATTTTGCTTAAATCTTAGTGTTTTGAAGATGTTTAAATCCCTGCTACACATGTGAAGCATCAAAGGGAGTTTTTGGCACCTAATGGTTGGATGATATGAGCTCTTGGGTTAAAAAAGTAAACTGTTTTAAATAAAACAGCAGTTTCGTAGCGCACTACGAAACTGCTGTAGATGATGGTTTTTTAAAAAAATGCAGACAGACAGTTGATTTGATGAGCGGGAGTTTTTGAAAAAGGCACACCTGTCCATCACCACAGCCTACAGTATATCCAAAACGTGGCCACGTTCCATTCTTTGGGATATTAAAGACTCAAAAAGGTGTTGTTCATGTTCGAGCAAATTATGGAATAAAGAAGCCGAGAAACAGGGGACATATCCGAATACCACGGGTAGATAGGGATTCAGCACTTAAAGGCCAATATGGCATATTTAATATCCAGCTCAGCCAAATCTAAAGGGAACCAGGTGTCAAAGGACGAGGAGTAACCACTATGGCACGAAGATGGAGTTAGAGTCATAATCTATTTAGGACTTTTTAAAAATTACAGTCAGCAGTTTATTTGTATTTAATAGACAGTTAAATAGTTGATAGGTGTCTTTAGAGATAAGGATCGAGTTAAAGTTCCCCTCATGCTGGAGGAGGAAACTCGAATTAGTTAGAATAAGGATTATATATAGCTGAGACAGCAATGTAACAAGGGTTGGAGATTTGATAAAAGAAAGTACTGTTTTAGCTTATGTAAATACCATTTTCAGTAATACAAAGCATCTACTTCTCTTCTCAGGATTCAAAAAGGATTTGTCATGTTCAGAATATGTGTTTTGTTCTTCCCTTAATGTCTTTTTTCAGTTGCATGGATGCATAATCACTCAAAATTCACTGATTGTGCTCTGATTTCCTGTATGCATGTGTGAACTGTGGTTTCATATAAGTTGTATTCTAAACATTTAAATGCTAAGTGCCCTGACTTCTATGCAAAGGTAGTGTCATTGTTTACAGAAGCTTGATTGACTCCATAAGCCCAATGGGAACTTACAAAATGTTTATCCAGCCACTATATTTATCTATGTTGTTACATCACAAGAGTTAGCCATCTTATCATTAATAGAAAATCATAAACCCCTTTGAGATAGCCCTCTCAGGCTAAGGAGGCTAAGCCTTAGTCAAAAGCTTGGTTTGGAATAGTTACTTAGAGTCATCCTAACCAGCAGCCTATCAGGCTTGATTTTGAGATAACAGTGCCATTCCTCAGAACCTCAGACCTCCTCCGGACTTAGCCTTGATCAAATTCCCTTATGGATTTGATTCATACATGGCATAACAGCTGAGGGAAAGAGCCTCATTAAGCCTAGTAGACATGCAGAATGTAGCTGTCAGTGTAGAAGCAAACTTGACTGCCAAACAAAACCGAGCTAGAACTGAAAGAAGAACAACATTTAAAGAAGAACCTTCAGCATTTGAGCAAAAGTTAGATGCAATAATTAAAGGTATGGACAGATTAGGAGATAGAGTGGAGACCATTGAAAGGAAATCATCCTAGGAAGGGCAACCTAGTAACTCAATAAGAATCCCAAACTTTAGAAAGAATCAAAACCCTGCTGCTGGAAGGACTGGCCCTGATCAGAACATCAAACCCCCATTTCAAGAGAATTATGCTGAAGCCTCAACCTCAAGTGAGCCTGCAGAGGACACACAAATTAATCTAATGGGTTTAAATGGTGATGAACAAATTTTCTTGACACAGGAGGATCAGGAGGCTCATAATTTAAATCAATTTCAAACCAAGTCTGGAGAATCATTTGATTTTAAAGAAGGCTATGATGCAGTAGTCTATGAGGTTCATAAACAATATAAATTGAGAAGTAGGACAATAAATGTACCTGAACCCACCAAACTGAAAGATACCAAACAGCCCAAGAGAACTAAAGATGCTTTACCGCTCACAGAATTCATAGCTGAGACAGACCTCAACCCAAAAGAGCCCATCATAGAAGACATTTTAGACCTAGAACCATCAAACAATCGCCCTTCTTCTTCTTCCTTTCCAAAAGAAACTGTTGTCACGTGGAATGATTCGACCTTGCGGACAAGATAGACCTTCCTAGAATCTAAAGAAGACCTAATGACAAGAAAACCAACCAGACACTATCTTTCTCTAAATTTGCTTTTATAAATAATGGCAAACAAGTGCGTTTAAGGCCTACCTTATGTCCAACGCAAGTTTGGGGATGCCTTCGCTCCTTTGATCCAAATGAGTTCCTTTGTCACGAACCTACAAACACAAACAAGGCAAACAATTAAATAGCACCTAAAAAACCAATATCATAAAACATATTTAACATGAAAGTCAAGGAGTCCATGAAACAAATAACATGAGATACTTGTTGAGAAAAATGAGTCTGATTGTATTAATTCAAAAGAAGAAGAACTTTACAACCTTTGCATTGATGCTGTACAAGATCCTCCCAGGGTCCAACAAGAAGTCTCCTCTACTTTGACAAGCTTCACTCACTCCCCAATGAAGCAAAAAGGTATGTGATCTCTCCTCTTAAGCTCAACTAGGAAGTCTTGATTTCACCAGCATTTACCCTCAAAAATGTTCAGCTTCTAACCTCCCTAGCCACTAACCCAATGCCTCATTTTGTAGTGCAATGGAGGGCAGTTACTAGGTCCTCCTTCAAAGGGGATAGAATCCTCCTTCAAAGGGATAGCTCCTCCTAACAAGGGATTAGCTCCTTCTCTTTTGGGATGCATGAACCACTTTGGAGCGAACAATCCACGTCAAAGTTCCTTCTAGAATCATCTAGAATTAACCCAAAGTGAGTTTTTAAAGATAAAAATTGTGCCTTTTGACTTTCGCAGGGGTACGCACCCTCCCCTTTACATACAGAGCGTATAAGTACGCAGGTACTCTAAACAAAGAGCGCGGGCCTGCAGGCAAAAGTGAGAGAAAGTGCGGAACCAGAGTTACATTGCTTTTTGATGTCTTTCTCTCATTTCCAAAGCTTGTTTTGAAGAGATGAGGTCTGAGACTTGCTT
>APFE030440492.1:0-28538 GCA_000404065.3 Pinus taeda | reverse complement strand
TTGCTTCTATTGTTATGCAGCATAGTGATCTAACCATCATATTACAATTTAGCATTCTGGCCTCGTGCAATTGGTTATGTCATCACTCGATCTCTTCATCTGGGTCTGATGTGCAGGAACTGTCATTTTCCCATGAGATTCTCCTGCCTGCTGTCGAGTTCACCCAGTCCTAATCCTGTGCTATGATCTAGTAGATGCAGTCCAATTCATCTTCACTGTCCTCATTGCGCAAAGGCTCAGTGTAGCACACCCCTTTAGCTAGGTCTAGTGGGACCACTATGCGGAGAGACTTTTTCTCAAATATCATTTTTCGTCTCTTTAGGTTGATGACCCCATTCATGTCCATGGCCCAATCTATCGTTAATAATGCAGGGTAAGGATTACTATCATCCAAAATTTCTATTACCTCAAAATTGGTCTGTGTGCTTGCACCTTCGGTTTCCAATGTAACTCCTTACAGTCTCCCCATAGGTAGGATCCTTTGTTGGTTTACCATCTGTAATTGGATAAGACACCATTGTAGTGCGGGCCTACAGATGCGCTCCCAGGGCTGTTTAAGTAGGACATTAACATCTGATCACAAATCCATCTCATGCTTCCCAATCTAGGCAATCAACTACATTTCCCGCTCGGTGCGCAAAGCATGTTTGCCTAGTTTTCGGACCATGCATGGTTTGCCTGACCCTCCGCACCTAGTTATCAACTCTTGCAATCCCTTCACTACTTTAGTGTCCCATGGTAGCTCCATGCATGTCTCTTAAAAGATAGTTAGCATAGAAGTATCCATCTCTGGCTCAACTTGATCCTTGCTACCAGAAGTGAAAACCTCCACGAAGCACTTCCTAGCTTCCATAAATGTTTCCTTTGCATGCTCCAAATCAAATTCAGGTTGCTTTGTAGGGGCCTTATGAACCCATGCATCCTCCTTAAGTTTATTCCCCTTATCTTCTCCTATATTTGCACCACTTCTGAGCATGATGTTCACATTAGGATCCTCCTCACACAGTTCAGCCTTCATCATTCGGACATTTTGAGTGGGAGTAGCCTAAAGGACCCCTTTTTTCTGCATCTGTGCAATTAGTGTGGCGCAGTCTACTGTGATCAAATTGGTAATAGTACGGGAAACATCTTCTCATTCGATTCATGCAATCACACACGTAGTGCCCAGGTCATCCAACATTGTAGCAGATTAATTGTCCTCGGCCTCGTTTGGGTCCCATTCCTCCTCATCCCCATCCGCGTCCCTAGAATCTGCCCCGTGCTATTGCTGTAGCCAAATCCTATCCTCGCGCTTCAATCTGCATCCTGTAAGTAGGTGTCTGATCCATCATCAATTCATAACTTCAACAATTTTGTTCATCATGGCCCATCGATCTACAAAAATTGCAAAATAGCTACTGAGGGGGTTGTATAAGTTTATGTAATAGATGACAATTTTGTGGCGTGATTTCCTCCCACCTGGAAGATCACGCGACAGAGTGCGAGAAATGTGCATGGCCTCACTTGTGCCTTTGGTCACAATGGCATTGGTCCCCCTACGAAATAGTTCGTGAATATCGAACAATGATCCTTATCATGCACCACACCTCTGTGCGCGCCTTTGATCAGGGCGCCTTATACTATTTCAAACTTTGCATCTCTAGGCATAGGTTTTGTAGTTGTGCGTGGATTTTCTGAAATCCCAACCCTAGATCGTGTATTGGGGTTTCATGCAACCTCATTGCTGTCTCTAATGCTTTAGCTTGGGTTGAGATCTTTTGCTATGATAGTGTTGTCCTCAGATGTGGTGTCAAAGATGCCACAAACCACGCATAGTGTTGCGCATCCGTCAACGTCATGTTAGCCTCAGGGATTGTAATCTTAAATCTCTGACCCAGGTCCCACGGGGTTTCACCAGGTAACATCATTATCTCCTTGAAATTGATGATTGACTATGTCTCTGATTTTGGCCAGCTAAATACTTTGTTCAATGCATCCTAGAATGCCACTATTCCTACATTCGCGTGATTACTAGAGTACTTTATATACCACGTCAACGTGCAATCCTGTAGCATGCTCACCATAGTAGCCTTTCTGATGTTATCATCCATAATGCCTTGGGCTTCCCATACTTCCTTTACCATGAACCATAATTAGTTTGGTTCCTCATTCCCTATGCCTCTAAATATAGGAAACTTGATTGTACTCACCATTCCAACCTTCGGTGGTGGTGTAGGTGAGGTGGGTGAAGATGGGGTTGATGTAGGTGAAGTTGGTGGGGGTGTGGATGGAGGTAGTAATAGTGGAATGCACTTCTTGATCAACTGGAGTACGCTTCTAGGAGAGAACCATGTGAGCTCCTCCTTACTTTCTCATGAAATTGAAATCAGAGGACTCTTTTCTAATCTTTCGGTCCCTCGATAGCCTCTTCCACTCCTCGTTACCACAGACATCAATGGATGCGCATAACCTGCTTTTAATACAACAACATTTTAATCCAAGTATTCAACGATTTGATGTACTTACCCTACGGTCCTTGGAGAAATTTCCTTTTTGCTTCACTGTAAATCACAGTTGTGTCTATCATGAATTTGGTGATAAATCCTCCTATTATTCAGTCTAGGCAATGATCTACTGCCCGTACGATATTATCTTCAGACGCCTCTAGCCGGCACACAAACTCGGGAGTCCACACTATTGTTTGATGAAGCCTGCACCTTCCCATGCTGTTAGCTAGCCTCGTGATCCACTCGTACATGTCCAACGAGAATGTTGCGAAGAAGATCTCATGGATTTCTGTGTATATGTAGCAATCTGGCCACCTTTCCTCAGATATCTACGGATTTCAGTTCTCCTATACAAAAAACTTGTGCAGTTTCTGATCCAACCAATATTCAATCTCTTTCTTCATAGGGTTCAAGTGTTATGACATCAGACATCACTTTGGCAGATCCCAGTCTTGGAAAAGGAACGATTTGTTGGCTTATTGGGGCCTGACCCAGGTTTGGAAGAGTTATTAGCCGAAAAAATCCTGCGCTACTGGCCATTTCGGGAAAAGTCGATAGAGCACAAAATGAAGTCTCACCCAAGGTAGCAGGGGAGGGTTCTAGAACTAGGTTTCCACACACTTGGTATGTTTGATGTGGTTTGGATGGGGTCATGAATTGATCTGTGCCCTTGCGCTACTATGTACCACTATCGGACTTCCACGTAAATCCGCAGCAACATGCTCTTATTATTATGAGTTTATTGTAGATCTATACTACTTCTTATGGTCTTTAAGAAAACATTTAACAATCGTACTGAGTGCACGTTGTTATCACCAAAATAAGGGTTTACACTGTTCTTAGTCATGGTCTTAGATAAGTGTCAAGTCACCCTATGTTTTAAGGTGTAGGTGATAAGTTAGGAGTCTCAAAGGTCTCATATTTCATATCCAAATAAAGTCCAACAACCTTATTCCATGTTTCATGAGTCTTACATTCTTTTAGAAAACACATAGCTTAAACTATTTTTAAAATTCTTGGAATTAGCCCCGAAACCACATTTTCATAGTGCAGACAATGTAAAATCATTGTTTTGTGCTACGAAAATGTTGCTCTTTTTGTAGCACTCCCCCCATGCACTACGAAAGCGAAGATTCATACAACAGTCTTGTCAAAACATCAATCTGTTAATATTCCGTTAAATTTTCATTATTAGGTGTCAGCTAGGAGTTAGTCCTTAAATATGCGGCCATCCAAAACTAATTATTTCGAATTTAGGGGTCATTATGATATATGATTTCAAATTCGAAAGGGCTGGCTAGTCTCTTATTGTAGTTTGCATGAAAACACTCAAACAAAATCATTTTTTGAATGGTAAGCTTTTGGTAATTTCTTACCAGGGTTTCTCTCATCCATAATTCAAGTGAGGTTGACCACCACAGGCAAGCGAGGTTGACCAACAAAATTGCAAGCGAGGTCGTTTTGTTACAGGAATTCAGAAGAAATGATGGCATAAGAGAAGAAAGTAACATGTCTGGTCATTGTTTAAGAACAAAGCCTAAAAGCACCGAGGTTTTAGTCAGAGATAAATTATTCAAGAAAGCAGGATGTTGGAAGTTTTGTAAAAAATTGCAAGGAGGACATACTTAGGTGACAAAGGAGTTTGCACTGCATTTCACTGGCTCAAGCACAAAGGTTGGAATCCTAAACTTGCAAATTTCTCCAGAGATCATAGCTTTGGTGATAGAGATTCCTCGGGGCAACATACATGTTTCAATAACTTTAGATTCGACATGGAACCATGTAAAGTGTTTCTAAAGCCAAAGTTTGCATAAATAGACTTAACCAAGGCAGTTCCCAGGAACTACATCAAGGACAGCTATGCCAACTTTCTCTTCACATCCAACGTTATTTTACGTGTGAGGGAAGATATCAAAAGGCTATTAATATAATTTTAAACTCATGTTTCATTTTACTGGTATGATTTCTTTAGATTTGCCTTACTTCTTGTAACAAAGTGTAGCTAAGATGGCAAATAAAGTGCAGTTGAAATCGCAAAGACATGAAACTTCCCTGTTTCATCATGGTCTAATTAAACTGATAGTTCTACATGAACTCAAAAGGATCAACAAAGAATGGTCTTCATTTTTGTTTTTATGTGACTTTGGAGTGGAAAATCAAGATGTAGGCATTAGCCCTAAGGTTAAAGGAACTCTATTAGCAAAAACTAGCAAGTCTGTAATGTACAGGGCAAAATATTTGTTAATTTGAAACCTAGGAAGCAGGTGAAAGAGAAAGTAAGAAAAAAATGAGTAGTTATTCTTGAAACTCCTAAATCTACAAAGAAAAATATATTTGAGGTTAAAGGAATGACACAAGAACAGTCAACTAACACACCAATTCAAAGGAGATTGACTAGAAGTGAAATTGCAAAGGAGAAGGGAAAATCAGTGATCTCGGGAGAAAGTTCAAGCTTGAAGGGTGATTTAAATGATATTTCAAAATCCATTGATATTTCTGAATCCCCTTTGGTGCAGGTAGATGTCATAGAATTTGATAAAGGAAAGTCGAAGAAAATGAAACCCTCCAAGAAGCTGGAATTTGAGCATGATGTTACAACATTTGTTTTCAAGCCTAGAAAGCTCTTAACCAAGAATTCCAAAAAGATGCAAGAGTCCAATATTGAGTTAGGGAAAATAGAAGAAGCTTCTGCTAATCAGGAAGAGTTGGTAGACTTTTCATCACCAAGACTTGAAGGTAACAAAAACTGAGTTTTTTCCACTCAAACCGAAAAATCCAGTTATGAAGAAACGAAAGAAAAGTTAAGAGCAGCTAATAATGAAATTGCTAGAATAAGGATGAAAGCAAGGAGGCATGTTGCTGAAGGACCGATTTGAAAAGCGTAAAGGCTCTCTGGGAAGTTGAAAAATTTTCCAAACCAGAAATAGTGAGTAGTGAAACTCAGTACCTTACTTGGACTATTTGTGCAATCAAAGAATCTAGATTTGTAAGGAGGATGAATGCTCAATTAAGAGCTACTAACAGGAGATTGTAAAGACAAATTTAAGACCTAGAAATACAGTTAACAAAATCTAAGGAAAGGCTACAACAATAATGAAACAGAGTGATGAAAAAAGCGCAATAAAGGGTATATATTAAAACAATTTTGGTATTAAAAAAAAGGTTATCTCTGAAGAAGAACAATCTTATAAGGTTAATTTGTTTTGTTTTTGGTGATCATATCAGTCTTTATGAAATATTGAAAATTCCCAAAATGCATATTTTGAAGGTTGTTTTGAAAAAAGAGCATACACAACAGTTTCGTAGCGTTCTACAAAACTGCTGAAGGTGACTTTTTAGCACTTTATAGATGCATTTCGAGGGTAAGATCTGATAAATTCAACGTTTTGATGACTACTTGTCGATATATGAGGATCATTGATGAAGTTTTGAGATGGCATAGATGCAAAATGGTTCAAAGAAGTATTCCATAAGTGATATAAAAGTTGTGCCACGAAAATAGGCTATTTTCGTAGCACAGTCATGTTTCTTTCTATTTTTCATCTATTCGAGATTCCCTTTCTTGCACAGATGCAAAAATTAAGTTTAAATGGATTACTAACACATGCCACATATGAAACTACTCGAAGGTAAGCATAAAGGATTAAGGGCCTTCAAAGGAGGAACTCTGTCTCCTTGTTTTCAAGATAGTTAGGTCATGACTCAGCACGGTTTGCAACAATATTGGAGACATAATCAAGCTCAAAGAAATGGATTGGAAACTAATTAAAGAATGTATTTAAGTCATAGATAAGATGGTTGAAAGCATGTTTTAGGATTTTCACTCCTATTTGTATTAGGACTCTTAAAGATATCTAGTTGTCAAGTTGTAATTCAGTAGTTTGTTTTATGAATAGATAGGTGTCAATGTTAGGAATTCGAATTCCTCTAAAGATGGATCATAGTATCCAAGGCTATAAAACCTCTATATAAAGCATGATAATTGAATTCCTCAGGGTTGGTAATTTCATTAGCAAAAGAAAGTTGCGTTATTGTAAGAAACTGTGTTTTTTCAAACTTAATATAGAGATCAGTTTGACTACTCAAGATTCACAAGGATTTTATGTGTTTGATGTTCTTATGGCCTTTTTCAATTACTAATTTTCAGTGGTATGAGCTTGTGATATTTACAACTCATTGGAAAATTCTCTAACTTCCTTCACATGCTTGTAAACTGTGTTGATTCACTATGTTACTATTTTATTTATAGAACTAAACTCTAAGTGCCTTGACTTACATGTTTTGCTGATCATGTTGTTTTGTTGAAGACTATCTTCACTCCATAGCCCAATAGGTGTTTGCTAATATTTGATTCAACCAGTGAACCAGTTATACATTTGTCCATTTTGTTCCTAGAGTTAGCAATATAATCATTAATCAAAAATCTTAAACCTATCGAGAGAGCCCTCTCACGTTGAGGAGGCTAAGCCTCAACCAAATATTGGTTTGAAAGAGTTACTCAGATTCTACATTATTAGAAACTTATTAGGGTCATATTTTATGATAGCACGTGCAATCATAAATATGCATAAATTCATAACATAAACAATAGATAGATTCACAATAAAACACACAATGATTCATAAATTCTTATCTTTTTTGATCTCTTTCCCAATACAACCAGATCTGCCCTGAACACTTAGCTACAGGGGCCTGCGCACACAACTGCAGACTCTACCAGGCCTCTGCGGACACAGTTTCAGAGCCTCTATCTATCTACCTGGTGGGCCACAGGATTGCAACAATAATGTTGCAGCTCCCAGGACTCCCTTCTTTAATTTTATCAACCGGGTAGTTCGTAACAAACTTGGAAGCGACGGTGATGTATGCACAAGTACTAGCTCTTGCCGCAGGTTTCACTTGGTCAGCTGGCACAAGTCCGCTAGGGGCTTAAGCCAACCTCTATGAGCTCTGAGAAGAAGCTTTTTAACTGATGGACGAAAGCTAACTCAAAGGAAGCTAATCTACTTGCAAAAAGAAACTGAAAGGCAAAAAGAAATGCAAACCCTAGCAAACCCTGATTCTACCAGCTAGTCCTATTGATGCAAGAATGAGAATGCAAACTACCAAAAGAGATTCCATTACTTCTATGAAGGTAAAATGCATGTGGCTAAGTTATCACTATCTGAAGAAAACTTCTTTTTGCATTTTTGAATAAGTTGTTAGAATTATCATGCATGTGCTTTTAATTGGCTTTTGACTATGCAGAGGTGGATTGGTGAGAGGAAATGCCTGGAAAAGTTTGGGAAGGTTCAAAGAGGGTCTAAGGAGTCCCTAACGCTCTTCCCCAGAGTCTCACAAGGTTTGGCTATCAGGAAACCTCACTTGTGAGCTTCTACAGGAAGTCTGCAGGGGTTCTACAGGAAAGTTCAGGATTTCTACAGGAAACTCCAGAATTTCTACATGAAACTTGGAAGTCGGTTTCTAGGAGGTGGATGAGTGAGGGAAGGTGCATGGATGGATTTGGAGGTAGGATAGGGGTCTAAAGCGGCCTAAGGACTGGTGGATGGAGTGGTGAGGAGGTGTAGAAGGTTGACTTGGCTTGAAGAAGGCTAAGGCAATAATTTCACAAAAACTAGGGTTATGTGAGCAAAGGTGGCAAACGCGAGGTAAGGATTCTAAGTATAGGGTGGAGTGGATGGTGCTGAAGGAGAATAAGCAGATGAAGGAGTGGTGTAGGTGCTCTGCAAGTCGTTTTTCGAATATGAACCAACAAAGACTTGTAAATTTAAAGACCTAGTTATGTTGACCTAATATGCTAGTTGTTAGTAAAGAGAATGAACAGAAGTGTAACTTGCAATGAAACCATGTATTTTAACTCATGCAACTAAGCAAATGAAAGTCTGAACTTGTAACCAACTTCTACACATGAAAATCAAACACTAGTGATTGCATGGCAAAGAAAAATCAGTGTTTTTGTGGGCAGCAAAGTCATCCTAGTCACAGCTCCTGATCCCACTGAGGGAGCGGTGAAACTACAGATGTTTGTTGGCCCTTTTCTTGAAGTTGTTTCTGTTAACAACCTATCAACTAAATCTGAGCATGAAAAGATATTTTACTCATCAAAGAAAACCTAAATAACAAAACAAGATTTAGATCTAAATAGCAGATTTTATTTTAGGAATGCAGCAAAGAGACACGAAAGTAAACAAAGGAAGTACTGGGCACTTGAGATGGGCCCAACCCCAAGAGCTACAGCCTCCTAAGAGAGATTTAGAGCTGGTGCAAAGCTGGATTCATCTTTATTGATCAAAAGAAATGTTAGATTCCAAAAAATGTCCACAAGGAGAACTTGAAAATGTGCTGAAAGCAAAGCTAATCCATTGCCTAAAAATCGAATTACAAAATGACTAACTATTGGCTAACCAAAATCACTAACTACGAGCTATCTACTGGCTATCAAATGGCTAACCAAAATGAGGCCCTAAATGTTCTTATTTATACAAATTGAGGACCCCAACAGTCCTCTGAAACTTTAGGGACTCGGCTGCCCAAAACTTGTAGTTAACAACAGTCCTACTTTACTTGCTTGGCTACCCTTGTGCTAATTTATTTGGTGGCCCTTGAACTCCGAGCTGATGGTGGAGAATTCGAGGTAAGGGTCCTTAAATGAAGGGGACACCTTCCTACAAATCCTCTCACTTGTTCTCCCACGAATTTGGCTGCCAAGTGCTCATTAAAACCTTCACTTTTGTCTCCAAATTGACCAAAAAGGCTACACAAAGCACACATTAGACTTGTTGGCATAATGACTAACCCAATTCACTCTATTAGCTTAAATATAATAAAAAACATGCAATAAACTAATGAGAATGGTGGATTAAGTCGAATTAGAAGGTTGAATGAGCCCAAATAATTATCCATTTTTAGGGCTCATCATCACCCCCCTACTGAAAGTGTTGCTCATCCTTTGAGAAACCAATCTATCTCCTCATCTTCGATGGCCTTGGTGGCCTCCCTATGATCCCAAGCTTCTGAAGTGATGTCCTCTTCTCTGTCATGAAACCATGCTTTTCTCTCTGCTTCTTCCCACTGCCTGTGCTCCTTTTCTTGTAGCACTTTTGTTAGTGCCTCAGCCTTAGCCTATAGCTTTTCCCTCTATCTGTTGTTCATCAGATGTTTCCTTGTATTTCCTTCTTCCTTTGATTTTTTGGCCACCCTTTTCCTCCAATTTCTTGGTCTCTCTTAGCTTCGCCCGAGCTTCCTGTAGAGAATTCTCAACTTCCTGTAGAACTGTCTATGATTCCATCATCTTTATTTGCTCTTTCTAGGTGAAGGCTTTTGGCTTCCTCATTCATAGATGATGGATCTCTTTGAAGCAGGCTCCTCCTTTTGTTTAGCTTTTGTGTCCTCAATGAAAATTTTCTTCTTTGACTGTGGTTTGGGGTCTGCCAGTCCTTATCTGCATGCCCTTTCTTGCCTTAAATATAGTGGAAGCTCCCTCTTTCACTTCTTCTTCAACTTGGAAGAGGTACTTAGGGCGGCTAGCACAGTTGCTGCCTCCCTAGCTAGGATTTTGGCTGATTTCTCCTTCTGCTTCCCTTTTCAGGACTTCCTGTACAAAGTCCTGTAGTGGTTGTTTTCTGTCTTCCTGTAAAAACTGTTCTCTGTCTTCCTGTAGAAACAGTCTGCTAGCTTCCTGTAGAACCAATTTTCTCTGATTTGGCTTGCTTGGCTGGGGGTGCATTCTCCTTGACCTGTGTTGTGGTTGCCTTGGGTGTGTACCTACTTGTTTGTACTTTTTTTTAGTCCTCTTTGCCCTGATTTGCAACTGTTTCCCCCTTGGCATTTGTGTTTTTATTTTACTCCCACCTTTGGTATGATTTTGCAAGTATATTCAATCAGATGGTGGCAATGGTGGTGAAAGGAGATGAAACTAGTGGAGGATGGAAGAATGCATGCCTCCTCAACAGACTTCAAGCTTCAAATCCCTCTTCATAATCGATTCTGGTCTACCCAAAAGGCTCTACAAGATGTTTCTGGTAAAAATACAGAACTTCCTGTAGAAAGACCTGTAGCTTCCTGTAGAATGTTGAACCATGACTAAGTTGTGTCTGGATCCTGAAAAAATGAGTGTTCATGGAGGGGATGGATGTGAGGATGCATGGGAACTTGGTAGGGACCCTTCTGCTTCTGTTGGGAGGCCCCCTTTCCGCATTGTGTTCGTGCAACCTACAACAGTTTCCAAGGATTAAACTATTGTTTCTTTTTTCCTCTCGGTTTCTTCCTTCTTTTCTTTCTTGCTTTTCCTCTTACCTCTCCTGTGGCTTGTCCTGTGATGGCCTATCCTGGGTCTTCTTACCACTTCCTTTCTCTCTTGCCTCCACGTGTTTCCTTTCTTCAATTTTGTGCCATACTCAATTAATGATTGCAAAAGAAAATAGGGGATGTTTAACTTCTGTTTTGGAGGTAAATCCATCCTATGTCTGAATTCACTCAGCAACTGGAAATGATAGTTGTAGAAAATACTGAACCGCCCCTCACAGGTAATGTATTTCATGATCTGAAGGCTGACCTTGCTCCAAAAAGGATGTAAGCTGGTTGGTCTGGTTTGGTGAGAGTGCCCTGTTTCAATGCTCCGAGCAGAAAGGGACTATTGTTTTATGTCTTCCTCTTTTGATCCTCAGGACAAGATTTCTCAAGTGTTTGTATTTCAACTTTGCACCAATTCCCTGGTTATAATGATTTTGCTACCCAAACCCGACTGTCAAAAGGGAATTAGGCTCCCACAGACAGAGTGCAGAGCTTAATTTTCATCCTCAACATGCATACAATCACATAAAATTCACATTCTTCATGCATAGGTTAGCCCTCACAGTGGTTTATCGCTTCTACCAGAGGAATTTCTTAATAGGAACTGTGGAAGAGAATTTGACGCAGAACCAATTGAAACATTCCATGTAACACACAGGAAAACTACTATTCTGGATTCACAGGCAGGCTTGTTTCATATTTTTTATTCAAAACAGTTTAGTTCACCACCTTTCGAACATATCATGCATGGAAGAGGCATGTTTGAGCCTACCTCTCTTCGAAACTCCAATTTGTCGAAGAAAAATCCAGACTTTTCTGCTCTGGAAGGTTGTTTTTTGTGTTTCCTGTAGAAACACCTGTAGAGTGCCCCTGCGGGATTTTTTTTAAGAAACGGCAGAAATCTCAAGAAACCACGTAGGAATCTTGCAGAGGACCACTGGTTAACTGATCTGGACGTGGTGGACATGTGCTCCAGTTGTGACCGCAGTTGAACAAAGGGTGGTGAGAATTGCAGCCGAGCATCATTTAATTTCAGCGTGATTCACGTGAAAGAGTGAAGTGGCCAAGTGTATTTGGCCGCTTGCAACTGGAAGTGTTGTTCCTGAACTGTGTTTTTTTTGCCTGTAATCACTGCCGTGAATTGAATTGAGGTTTAAACGGCCAACACTCCTGGTTGCTTTAATTTTCACGTAAGTCAGCTGTCCATGTCTAATGCGTGACTTCCAGCTGAGTGCTAGAGAAGGCAATTAGCTTAACCTTGCTATATTCATGGCTTAATTCCACCATTCCATTCATTCATGCAGTTTTTAGATTAGATTTGTGTAATAGAAGAATGAGTTTCAGTCACGTACCTGAAGTCAAATGGCTGATGTGAGGTGTTGTGGCTAGTCATTGCTGCATGCACTAGTTTATTTGGTTGCATGAGGGCTTTGTTGATGATTTTTGGTTGTTTTCCTTGTCCAGGTGTCCTCTGGCCAGATGCACGCTGCAGAAGTTCATTTCCACGCTCAGATCTGCACCTTCAAGCTGCTGCTGCTGAATTTTCACTGGACTAGAACTTGTTTTCGCCATTGCTTCCAAATGATAGATCGGATCGATCTAAAAATTGCTGAGCATGTTCCTATCATCATGATGTACCTCCCATAGAAAAATCATGATCAATGGATGCACAGATTTCGAGACAAATGGAAAATGTCTGAAGATTTCAGAGAGTAATTTCTCGGAAACCGTGCATCAAAATCGGCTGAAACTGTTTGGGTAGGCTACTATCACCCATGTGCATCTCCCCATGAAAGAGGTTTTGAAACGGATGCATGGATATGGAGAAAATGCAAAAATGGCTGAAGGATATGGAGGCTGATTTCTCAGAAACCGTGCACCGGAATTGGCATAAACTGCTCAGGCATGTTGCCATCACCCTTGTAAAATTTCCCATAAACAGGTTTTTCAAATGGATGCATGGTTTTCAAGTTAGGGCAAAAAAAAATTATGTTCTAGGTATTTTTGCTTCAAGGCATTTTGCAGTTCTGTTGCATGGTAAGAAAAGTGAACTTGGGTTGTGATGCAAGTATGGATATGATGGAGGAGGAGTTTGAGGATTGCAGGAGGACTTCTGAACCCTTGAGGAAGCTACCATGTTCACCAAACTGCCTTTTTGAAATCCATTTCTAGCTTCCTATAATTTCTACAGGAACTTCCTGTAGAAGCACAATGAGGTGGAAAAATGATGGAGAAAGGCGAGGGATGGACACAGAGGTTCTTGTAGGCCTAACCAACATATTCCCACCATAATATTCCCTTTTAAAATTGAATTTGGTTCGTCCAAAGGTTTTACAGGAAGTTTCTTGTAGAAATACAGAACTTCCTGTAGAAATGCCTGTAGCTTCCTATAGAAAGCCCAGACCTTCCTCTGCCTTTGTTTTCAACGATCCTCTTGACCTGCTATGTCCTTCTTGCAACCTGCAATTATTCAATGGAAATTTTATTTATTTTTCTCTTTTTTCTTCTTTTTTTCTCTTTTTTTTTTTTGAAAACAACTAGGGTGCCTCATGGAGGTTTTCACCCTAATTTCCTGCCCTAGGCGCCTCCAAGGGAGGTTTTCACCCAAGGATCTTATTCTTTTTTTTTTTCTCTTTTTTTTCCAACCCATTGACCGCCTCATGGAGGTTTTCAATCAATGAGCCATCTAAGGCGCCTCCGAGGAGGTTTTCACCTTATATTTTTCCTTTATTTCCATTTTTTCATTTTTTTTCTCTTTTTTTTTTCCTTTTTTTTTTTTCTACCTACCCTACTTGAAAAACAAAATCATTCTCAAGTATAAGAATACTTCCAATGGAGCCATGTGCACATCGAGATTAGAGACAAAATGATGTAATGGCTTGAAATGCGTGCTTTGAGAGCTATCTGGATTTCAAAGAACAAATTATTTGACTTTGAAGGGATTAGGCATAGCTAAAGAAGAGAGTATTTCTGCAACTTAGTGGACGTCTGAAACCATATCTCAATATAGCTTTGATATCCTTGGCCCTTTTGCTGATCTGGATCATGTTCCATGTCACCTTCTACCATGACTTTTTCATTTTCCTCTTTTTGCTGATCTTTCTCTTGAATACATGGAGTATTTGATGGTAACCATGAGGGAACTTTCTCGATCTCTGATTCTAATCTCTTCTCTTCATCAAGTGCAGCCCATGGTTCCTTGATCTCCTCCTTTGAATCTTCTTTTGTTGAATATGGACTTCAATGCTTTCAAGATAATCTCTTTTTTGCAATACTCTTCTTGAGCTATGGGGAAGATCATTGAGCTCAAGAGGAGTCATTTGGACATGTTGTGCCTCAGCATTGCAATTGGATTGAGCTACTCCATTGTATGGTTTTGGGAATGGTGGTACGAGTAGCTGAGTGGAGGTGTATATTTGAGATGGATGTGGATGGGGTTTTGGTGGGGCAGGCATTTGGGGTTGCCTTGGTGGAGCAGGAGGCGATGGTTGTGGATGAGCAGGCGGTGGAGGAAAATGAGTGAAAGGAGTGTTGTACTGGGGCCTCCACCCCTGATGAGGTGTATTCCACTAAGGCTGTGGCTGAGCATAGGAGTGAAACGAATGAGCAGATGGTTGGGCATAATATGAATCTGTGAAGGAACAAGGAAGAGGTGTGAACCAGGAAGGATGAGCAAGGGGGCCCCAAGAAGGTATGAAAGTGGCTTGATAGGGGTCGTAATAGGTCTCGGATGTCCCTTGCAGTTCCTGCTGGTAAGGTATGGGTCCATGTGATCTCCTTTGGTTCATGAAATTGAGTGGTTCAGTGACTTCTTTGGCTCTATGATATGCAGCTTTAAGTCCAAGCAAGGAAGGGCATTGATTTGTAGGATGGTATTCTTCACAGACAAAACACACTTCTAGGGAGTGCATTGGACATTCGTTCCTAGGATGCTTTCTAGTGCACCTAGGAAAAAAGATGACCAAAGCCCTCTTGGCTTCCTCTTGCTTCCTTTGGATTTGCAAGGTATCCAGTTGCATGGGAAGAAACTACCTCATATCACTCTTGAAATCTTCCATATGATTTGCAAATTCATTATCGGACAAGGCACTTCTCTAAACATTTCTACTTGTAGCCATTTTCTCCAGAGGAATGTTTTCTTCTTCTTCTCCCCTAGAGGTTCTTCAAATATGCCTTTATGTCTGCCCAGGGGTTCTTCTTAATCACAACCATCGAAGAAGAGAGAAGGTTGGCTGTGTGAAGTAGTGGGGGGTGTTGTGCAAGTATTTTTCTAACTTATCTCTACTCTTACAAGGCATGAAAGAAAATCTTTTTGGTTGATTTTTGTATTTTTCTTCTTGTACATGCAAAACTAAAATAGATTGAATTGCAACTAACTATCTCAATGAAATGAAAATGTGGAAATGAAAGCAGGAAAGGACTAATCTATTTTGCTCAAATGAAATTGTAGGAATGAAATGCTAAGTTACGCTTGCAGAATTGAAATTGTGGAATGCTAATCTATGAAAGCAAGAAATGTCTACCCTACTTTTGCAGAAATGAAATTGCAAAATGGAAATGAAATAAACTACTTAGCAGAAGGTTGTAGTAGAAAATAGAAGAATAGCAACAATCACCAATACTCTGACGCTTCCCTGGCAACGACGCCAAAAAGATGGTGGGCCCCAATATTGCAACAATAATGTTGCAACTCCTGGGACTCCCTTCTTTAATTTTATCAACCCGGTGGTTTGTAACAGACTTGGAAGCGACGGTGTTGTATGTACAAGTACTAGCTCTTTCCGCAGGTGTCACTTGGTCAGCTGGCACAAGTTTGCTAGGGGCTTAAGCCAACTTCTATGAGATCTGAGAAGAAGATTTTTAACTAATGGATGAAAGCTAACTCAAAGGAAACTAATCTAATTGCAAAAAGAAACTGAAAGCCAAAAAGAAATGCAAACCCTAATTCTACCAGCTAGTCCTATTGATGCAAGAATGAGAATGCAAACTACCGAAAGAGATTCCATTACTTCTATGAAGTTAAAATGCATTTGGCTAAGTTATCACTATCTGAAGAAAACATCTTTTTGTATTTTTGAATAAGTTGTTAGAATTATCATGCATGTGCTTTTAACTGGCTTTTGACTGTGCAGAGGTGGATTTGCGAGAGGAAATGCTTGGAAAAGGTTGGGAAGGTTTAGATAGGGTCTAATGAGTCCCTAACACTCTTCCCCAGAGCCTCACAAGGTTTGGCTATCAGGAAACCTCACTTGTGAGCTTCTACAGGAAGTTTGCAGGGGTTCTACAGGAAAGTTCAGGATTTCTACAGGAAACTCCAGAATTTCTACAGGAAACTTGGAAGTCAGTTTCTAGGAGTTGGATGAGTGAGGGAAGGTGCATGGATGGATCTGGAAGTAGGATAGGGGTCTAAATAAGCCTAAGGACTGGTGGATGGAGTGGTGAGGAGGTGTAGAAGGTTGACTTGGCTTGAAGAAGGCTAAGGCAATAATTGCACAAAAACTAGGGTTATGTGAGCAAATGTGGCAAACGTGAGGTAAGGATTCTAAGTGGAGGGTGGAGTGGATGGCGCTGATGGAGAATAAGAAGATGAAGGAGTGGCACAGGTGATCTGCAAGTCGTTTTTCCAATCTGAACCAAAAAAGACTTGTAAATTTAACGACCTAGTTATGTTGACCTAATATGCTAGCTGTTAGTAAAGATAATGAACATAAGTGTAACCTGCAATGAAACCATGTATTTTAACTCATGCAACTAAGAAAATGAAATTCTGAACTTGTAACCAACTTCTACACATGAAAATCAAACACTAGTGATTGCATGGAAAAGCAAAATCAGTGTTTCTATGGACAGCAAAGTCATCCTAGTCACAGCTCCTGATCCCACTGAGGGAGAGGTGAAACTACAGATGTTTGTTGGCCCTTTTCTTGAAGTTGTTTCTGTTAACAAACTATCAACTAAATCTAAGCATGAAAAGCTATTTTACTCATCAAAGACAACCTAAATAACAAAACCAGATTTAGATCTAAATAGCAGATTTTATTTTAGGAATGCAGCAAAGACACACGAAAGTAAACAAAGGAAGTACTGGGCACTTGAGATGGGCCCAACCCCAAGAGCTACAGCCTCCTAAGTGAGATTTAGAGCTGGTGCAAAGCTGGATTCATCTTTATTGATCAAAAGAAATGTTACATTCCAAAAACTGTCCACAAGGAGAACTTGAAAATGTGCTGAAAGCAAAGCTAATCCATTGCCTAAAAATCGAATTACAAAATGACTAAATATTGGCTAACCAAAATGACTAACTACGAGCTATCTACTGGCTATCAAATGGCTAACCAAAATGAGGCCCTAAGCCCTCTTATTTATACAAATTGAGGACCCCAACAGTCCTCCTAAACTTTAGGGACTCGGCTGCCCAAAACTTGTAGTTAACAACAATCCTACTTTACTTGCTTGGCTGCCCTTGTGCAAATTTATTTGGTGGCCCTTGAACTCCGAGCTGATGGTGGACAATTCGAGGTAAGGGCCCTTAAATGAAGGGGACACCTTCCTACAAATCCTCTCACTTGTTCTCCCACGAATTTGGCTGCCAAGTGCTCATTAAAACCTTCAATTGTGTCTCCAAATTGACCAAAAAGGCTACACAAAGCACACATTAGACTTGTTGGCATAATGACTAACACAATTCACTCTATTAGCATAAATATAATAAAAAAACGCAATAAACTAATGAGAACTGTGGATTAAGTCGAATTAGGAGGTTGAATGAGCCCAAATAATTATCCATTTTTGGGGCTCATCACTACCAACACCCTTGACTTGGACTTATAGACGCAAAGAGAATATTGCCTTCATAAACCCATAACATTCAAGATAAAAACAAAAACTGACTTGTATCCTTATAGCCTTGCTCTATTTATACATTCCCATGGTCCACGGACCATGGGCAGCTCGACTCACTTTTTATTTTCTACATTATTTTAGAGCGGACAACCCTTTGACTTTACTCCTTACAATTCATGCTCTGCACACCTCACGGAGCCTTTACCATACTATTACCCAAAATTGTGGGCTTTGATCCCCAAAAACATTACACGGGGCCTCCGCTACACAACAATTGTTTCTAACTCAAGATCATGTGTCGAGTAATTCTATTAGTGCTCATTAGGTTTCCATGACTCATAGCCTACTACCTGTCCTTTTTGCATAAGATCTCCACCATGTCCTCTTTTGTAATCATTTGTAGATACCACAAACCTTTTATCTGTATCTGTAATATTTAACACTCGAGCCTTCATCAACAACTTCTTCACTATTTGAAAGTATCTGCACATTTCTCTATCCAATCAAATTTCTTACCTTGTCTCTGCAGTGATGTAATAGGATATGCAATGCAATATAACTTCATTATGAACTTCCTATAATAACCCGCTAACCCCAATACCTCATCCACATTTCTAGGAGCTTCCCACTCCATGATAGCTCTTATTTTCTAAGGATCCATTGCTATGTCTCCCTTGGAAACAACATGTCCGAAGTAATGTACCTTTGTTTCAAAGAAACTGCATTTTCTTAACTTGGCATAAAACTAATACTCTCTCAATAATCTCAACATTTATACTAAGTTCTTAACATGTTCTTCCTTATTCTTAGAGTATTACAATATGTCATCAATGAATATAACAACAAACTTGTCCAACAAAGAATGAAACACACTATTCATCAATCAAATTAACATAGATGGAGCATTAGTCAAATCTAATGGAACTACAAAAAAATCATAATGCTCATACCTATTTTGGAAATTTGTCTTGTAAATTTCCTCTTCCTTAATGTGTACCTCATGATATCTGGATCTCATATCGATATTTGAGAACACTATTGTTTGCTTCAATGGATCAAAAAATCATCAATCCTCAAAAATAGATTCATGTTCTTGATGGTCACCTCGTTCAACTTCATGTCATAAATGCATAGCCTAAAGTACCATCCTTCTTCTTCAAAACTAATATTGGTGCACCCTAAGGGGATACACTTGGCCTAATGTATCCCTTGTCAAGAATTTCCTTTAATTGCAACTTCAAATCTACTAATACTAGAGTGCTCATCCTGTATGGTGCCTTTGATGCTGGTGCTACCCTGGGTATGAACTCAATGGAAAATTCCACTTATCTATGTGGAGGAAACTATGAAATCATTGCAGGAAATACATCCTAAAATTGTTGCAAGATCGAGTACTTGTTGGATACCTCCACTTCCTCAACATCCTTATCTTTATTTCTAGAAATATGCACTACAAATAACACACACACTTTTCTGTAACTACGCTTTACCTGCATCACTGTCACAATTCTAACTGATGTTTCTATCTTCTTACTCTGTAATATGATTTATTCTCCATTGTCATCCAAACACTCAATTGCCTTGTCGTAACAATCACTTTCCTCCTATGAAAATAGAACCAGATAATATCTAAAATCATACTATATGATCCCAACAACAATACATTCGAATGTTCTAAGCTAGGCATAACATTCAGCTAGAATGAACAAGCTATTACCGAGTGATACACACTCTTATTTGCACCTGTAGCCAACTTCACTAACCATGATTCTACATGCCCTTATTTATTCAAAGTACACTTATCCACCAAGTCTGACTAACATAACTATAATTAGATCTAGGTTTAATCAAAATGGAAGCAACTTGATCATAAATATTACCTTCTATCTTGACAACATTTAATTGGTGATCTTCCTACTTATTATCCAACACTACATAAATTTGTGGAATGCTCTATCCAACATCCCAAACTATCGATGCTTCATGTGCACTGTAAATATAAGGCCAACACTCTAACAGTCTTGTACCATCACTCTTCTTCTATCGCCCTCCAGTATCTGACCCATGTACCTGTCTAACCATGTTGAACTCCTTATTCGGTGCAACATTTTCTTTCTCATCTTCATCTTGTGGCCTTGTTTTCTTCATCATCCATTTAACTTCACATTTTTCTTTTCCTTTCCATCTTTGCTGAGATTATGTCCTACTCTTTTATTGTTGATAACAATGTTTGAAGTTACCAATGACTTATTCAAGTGACCGAGGCTCATCTTAGATAATCGAATCTATAAATGCTAATGGAAATCCACTAAAAAATATCTGAAATTTTTCCTTCTCATCCTTAAGATACGTTAAATTCCTCAATAACTCCAAGAACTTACTCATGTATTCCTCATCTGTCATCAATCCCATATTTATCTCATAGAATTCCTTACTTGTTATTGTAGTACCTATATAAAAATTACTTCTACCTTAAAAGTCTCTTGAATTAATGCCAACTCAACTCCTTTGTCCTGATATCTCTATCCTCATTCACATCTTCCCACAAGATATCTGCTTTTCCTTTGAGGCTAAAGATATCTATTATAGCCTTCATGTTCTCTGTGTACTCATGCAACTCAAAGAACTTATTCATCCCGAGTAACCATGGTTTTAAATCTTCTAGATTCCTCAAATCTGCATCAAAGGTAGGTGGCTTTTCTTTCTTAAACTCATCAAGAAAATATCCCCTATCACTCCTTCTATAAGGATGATAACAATGACGATCATAGTGCTTGTCAGAACTAGAACAAGAATATAACTTGTGTCCATCACCTCTTCTATCTGGAGTATATAAGGACATGCCATATCTGATCTTATCATCTCTATCTGACCTATGTCCACTATGAGATATACTTCCATATGCCCCATTATTCCTATCTTCCTACTCACATCTGATCCGGAGTGGCCCCTACCTTTGCAATTCTAACAATATATCGAGGATTAATGTATTGCGTTATGTCCGTTTCTTCTATGCCTGCCCGATTCTATCATTATCGACTTTGCAACTTCTTATTTATGCCTTCAATCTCCTCAATGTGTATACTATGTAAAACGAGTTCCCAACACCACGCTTCTCATCTAATCCGTAGGGAAAGTCTCATGAACTATAGTCTATGATATTCCTAGTCATCTTTTATATTCTTCTTGTAACTATACAATGTTAGCTAAACTAGAACATAATATAATCAACATACCTTAGTATAGTTCTGGTGAGGATAACTTGTCTGCAAGAGAAAGCATATTAGCACGATACATGTATAAGCATAATCATAATAATACATAAACATCATTTCCACAATTACCAATGCATGACCATATCGACCACATACCATGACCTCATGTACAACAACTATCACGATGTCAATGTGTGCATAATCAACATATGTATGACACACATTCATACACATTGCATACAAACATGACATGCATAACCAATTCATAAGTGACATATACTCATGATAAACTCATCCAACATCAAGACCATCAACTTTGACATGGTGACACAATTACAACCATGACCAATGCCATGAATACACAGCATTGACATAGATCACAAGCATAGAGAAAAAATATATGCAACCAACATGAATACATGACCAACACACTACCCATCTAGTCCAAGGGATCAACCATGCTCTAATACCACTTTGTAACACCCTCCTCCAACATTCACCCAATCTAACGTGCACTAGGGTAAATATGTGACGATATTCTACTATGATGTGATTAAAATCCCCAAGTATAGTTAAGGAAGTGGAACCGACAAATAAAATGAAACTGACCTTTCACACATGCTATATAATCTTCAAGAGCCACCCAAGCCTTCCAGGTGACCATCCCTTGAGACAAGTGGACATTTCACTACCCTAGAACCTCAGTCACTTCCATGACAACTCATGCATGCGACTGGGACTCTCCATTCACTCCCATAGCAAGGCATCCATGAGATTGGGGAAATTTTCAACTACTTCTGAGCCAGTGACCCCTACTTCTCTACCAATTTTTCAAGGCCAAGACTCGGGCCACTTCCTATGACTTCATGAAAACTTCAAAAATGACGAAGAACATTGAGACAACATTACTAATGCAAATATTTGATCAATGACTTGACTGGATCCCTACTAGCCGTGACAGACATTTCCTCAAACATGTCAAAAAAATGCATTCTATAGGTCATAACAACATATCTGAGTATGGGGGTCACAAACTTATCTATGATTCTTAAAGAAGCATTGTTGCCTTATCAAAATAGTTGCATTATCATCTATTAGGTCATATATTCGTTGTACATTCATTTGAAAATTAAAACATGATGAGAGCCATACACCAAGTATGTCATAAAACATACTCATAACCATCATATAACCAATAGAAATAACATGCATATAACAACCATAAAAACCACATATAATCTAGTACATTTAGCCAATCACCCCCATGCCATATTCCAAGTAGGAATGTGGGAATCAAAACCAAACCAAGTCAGGTTTCCTCAGGCTTTGTCACAATCCCCATCGAATCACTAGGCCCTAAACAAGCATGGATGCCACGCAATTTCTCCACCTACACCATGAGGAATTCTCTTGTCCCATAGTATTTAGGCTTTATTGTATATCCCACCATACAATAGTCGAGGATTCATAGGACTAATCATGAATCCATCCTCTAGGCTTTACCTTATATCCCGTTATTCACTAGTCAAGGATTGATAGGCCTCATCAAGAGAACAAACATCTATTCTTTACTGTATATCCCATCATACAATGCTCGATGATTCTTAGGCCCACCAAGGCACACAAAAATTTGCCTTCCACAATCATAGTTTGGCTAAGGGATTCATAGGCATTGTGTTCTTTCTTTCAGAGACCACCTCACTCAGATTTGAGACCATATGTTAATCTAGATCAACCAAATACAAGACAACCCATCACATCATGTTTATCCGTAAATCGAAAGGTAGGGTTGATGAACACTATCACACCTCAAAAAACCCATGCCAATGATAGAAAGAGAACAAAATACACAGATGCATGTACCATGCATGCCCAAAACTAGCAAGGAAATCACACATCAAAATCGATACCTAAAAATAATCTCAATGTAGCTAATAGATGTTGCACTTCCTTGCTCGATCTTTTACTTCTTGGACCTTCCTTTGCTTTCTCGGTCCAATGGTGGAGTGCTACAAGAATATTCTAAGTTTGCAAGAGTGCGGGAGAGAGAAGATAGAGAGAGCTCCAGAACTAAACTAACAAAAGGTACCAACTCATCCTTAGAATACATTCTATTAATGAGGCCTCTATTTTTTTCAATTTTCCATTATTTTCCTTAATTTTCTCCTAAATTCCATTGTTTTCATAAATAAAATGCCAATTAATGCCTCATGCCCTTCCAGCCTTTGCCATTTCCTTTGCCAATTTTCTTAGCCATAATAAACCAAATGAATACCTGCACTTGTATGTTTTTCCCAACATTCAGGTTGGATTATGTGTCCCATGACCTTGGTTATTATATTTTCCTTTATTAGATTTATCACATGGAATTTTTTACTAAGGTTGTTACAACCGACTCAGATCGGCCTTTGTCATCAACCTCTTGAGATCATGTTGGTGATAAAACTTCATATAGTGATATTAAGGTCCATGGGAAAAATGGTAAAGTCAGGTTTCCCTATAGGTTATGTGAAGACAATCATCCTATTTACCATCTTCCTTCTCTGGATGAATCCTCAAAAGTTTTGGAAAACCTTACAGCTTCTCAACCTTGACTTCTGGCTAGTTATCCAAATATTTCCCCTAATCCTCCACTAAATGATGAAGTGATTGATCATAATCCAAATACAATCAATCTCACTCTCTCTGAATGTGAATCCCATGAGTCTGTTACTGACCAACCATTGGTTGAGGTAATGGTTGACTCGATTCCAACTTTAGTTGATCGTACCTTTCCCTTAGAGAGTAAAGTGAATACCTCTCACATTCTTCCATTTCTTCATATTATAATGAGATGGGGGGGAACCCTCCCATTTCAATGGAAGAGAGATACAATCCTCCTGTTCCCACAACACAAGGATGAAATTATCCCATTACCGCAGCATAGCAGAAAAATTATCCTGCTCCCATAACACAAGGGGGAAGTTCTCCCATCCCATGACACCCCCTGCTAGTAGTATGGTTAGTTCCTTTGTTTGGAGTCGATTGGAGAGATATCATCTTCCTCCTTATGTGACCTTCTAGATTATAGTATAGAATTATAATATGTCTATACCTCATAGAGTGATAAACGAATGGGTGTTTATTAATATTTTGTCCTCAACTACTTGGCAAACTTTGAGTTCTCGCATCTTGTGCCCATTACCCAAAATCTTTTGAATTTTAACAGAGGAACCAATCAACTATTTGGGATCCTTCTTCATTTTCCTATTACTTTGGGATAAAATATTGTCTATATTAATGGGAAGGTAGTCCAAGTATCTTTGGATTTTATTTTACTCCTTGGGTGTGACTATTTTTATGGCATGGGAGCTCTTCTCTCTTCACTCTTTCATGTGAAGCATTTCCCACATGAACGAAGGATCGTCATCATTGACTAACTTTTGTTTGTTAGTACTAATTTGACTCCTAATAAATTAGCATTCCTAAATTTTCCTTATATGTAAGTGGTATCTTCCCCACCACAGATTAATTTTGTGGCAACTTGTTCCATACTAGCATCTAATGATGATCTAGTAAGTTATGTAGTACATTATTTATTGGGAGAATTGGAGCCTCATATTTCCATTGGATCCTTTGATACCTTCTAGAGCATTGTCCTCTCATATGATTAGAACCTCTTGGAAACTATGGGATTTTGAGGGTGATGACTAGGTCCCTCAAACAAAGTTTTTTTCTTGTGTCAAGCTCATTCAAAAATGAGACAACTTCTTGGGGAAAAGTTCCATTTCTTGTGTCAAGCTCGTTAAAAAATGAAATAAGTTTTCATGAACATATTTTTTTTCCTATTTCAATCTCGTTAAAAAATGAAAAAAATCCCCTTCTAAGCCAAGCGCTTGATTAGATATTGTAAATTCTCAGTTGAGTCTCTCACCTGATCTCATAAATGAACCTTCATTCCATCCACCTATTAGTAAACAATAGTCTGCTTAGGTGAATTAAATGAAGCTTGAGGGGAATGTGCCTAAAATTTATTCATTATATTGGGGGCGTGCGAACTTATTTCAAGCATATTTTTTCTCTATTTCAAACTTCTGTAAAAAATGAAACCACTCTCAAACATAATTTTTATCATGTTTCAAGCTTGTCAAAAAATGAAACCAATTTCAAGCATAGTTCCCCATGTTTCAATATTGTGTAAAAAATGAAACCATTCTCATCCTATTCCTATGATTTCCATTCTTATCTCCCTATTTCTATCATACGAGCCTTAGTTTTCTCTTTCAATTGTCACAATCTCCTTGTCCAGCATACACATTCACTTGTTTTTCTTACCCTTTCCAAAGGAACCACTATGACGAGTGGTCTTATTACCCAACCACTTGACCTATACATGTTTTAAAAAGTTCCATCATAATGAGAACCAATATTTATCCTTTTATACCACTCATTACAAAACATGGATTTCTCTTTCAGCTCTTTTCATAATCCCTAAACGTGAAAATATTGTCGAGCACTTGTATTTTCAAATTCATTAAAGTAAATGAAAATACATCTACTCATCATAAGTTTAACCCTTTTCTGGATTAACATAGACTATTTACCAAAAAGTAATACCTTAGTCGAACATGGCTAATAGGTCCTCCTGAGTATTGTTTTCTACCTCTTTGGACTCAAGAGACTATTGAGGAAAAGGACCCTTTGGAGTTTTCTTTTTCAAACTCTCTAAACATGAGAAGGAGTAGAGTTAGAACTTCGTTGGACTTGTAAAAAAATTAAACATCAATGTAAGTGTCAAACATGATGAGGCCTAACCACTCCTTCTCAAGGTTCATTATACATACTTAGAAGGATTCATCTAAGGGATGAACTTACAGATGATGCATATGTTATCCTCCTCAAGCTTGTTAAAAATAAAGAGGTACCGAACAAAAATGGCAGGGAAATTGGAAAATGGATTACTCTACTTGTTAATGGTAGTGAGCCGATCTTGAACATGAAACTCCTCCACTTCATCTTTGTGGCCGTTCAGTTGCAAAATATGCTTGTCTTTTGGTGCATCATACCTTTTCAAAGCCTTTGTTTTTGGTTTTGGGTCAACGATGCCAATTTCATTCATTTTCACTGATGTGTTTAGGAGAAGTCATTCACTTGATATCTACTATGATACGTTTAATCCTAAATTCATGTTTTTCCCTCCTAAAACAATTCCATATTAAAATCATTTTGTCTCAAATCATGATACTAGTTTCGTGTCGTTTATGGGCGATGCATCAAGGCCCTCATGTGATGGTTCTCTTCTTGTTGACATCAGCTCATTATCCAGGAGGTTGACTTGCAGACTCTACCTTCAATACCTTAGAACTTGTATACATCAATGGAAATTTTCCTCACTCTCGGTGAAAGGTTTTTGTCACTCGCCTTCAACCAAAAAATTTTGTGTGGTGCTCGACTTCAAGTCATTCATTCACACCATGAAGATTGCATTATTCTACCTTAAGAGCCATTAACATCAACAATGGTTTCTCTCGCATTTTTTAACAACTTACATCATTGGCCAGTAATCATATGTTGTCTACCATGTCTGACTCTAACTTCCTTATTCACATGGTTAGACTGGCACGTTAGACGATTCAATGAATGAGATAGAAGACCCCAGATCTAGGTCCATCCATCCGGGATGTGATTTGAGGATTAATACACGATCATAACATATGATGGTGATTATCATATGAATAGTCCTCCAATCATTGATCCACCCTTTGTCATTAGTGCCATCATTATACATGTAATGTTAGCTTATGCGTTGACTATGGGTATGCTTCCCTCAACAAATATATCATGATGAAAATATATTGTAGTAGATGATGATTTGACGAGTTTCTCTTGATTCAAACTTGTCAAAAGGTAAAGCACTTCAATCATCATTCGTCATTTCTAACTTTGTTCTTTAGGGTCAATCTGTTATAGGCCATTTTGTTGCATCTAAATAGGCCTACCAACTAGATCAATCAACATCCATGAACACCTTGTCATCATACCTACACAAAGCTCTAAGCATGACTCTCCAAAATACCTATGTTTCTGAGTTTGACTGCCTCATTATAATGCTTTTAAGTCCCAATGGTCCCTATCCGTTTAGGGACATATGTTCAGCAGCAAGTTTCTCCCTTCTCCACCTTCTTTGATCAACAACAGGTTGTCCCTTGTTTGGGTTGTCTTGATTCTAGAAGCTCAAGAAAAATAAAACGAATCTTGAAGCTTCCTCTTCTAGAAGTTCTATGATTTGTTACAACCTTTTACCTTGGATAAGAACTTTGAATTCTATATGATCCTGGATATTTAACCTCTTATATCTTGAGCTCATCCTCCCCTTCTAAGTGGATCTGAAGCCTAGATTCATAAATGGAAATAATTCCTAAACTACCACACTCTCCTAGAAATATATAGCCATCTACAAGATTAGGGCTGGAATTTAGAGACTAATAATACCGTCGTTTTGTTTCTTTGATGATAAGATATTTATCATTTCCATGTATTAGGATGACCTTGAGGTGTGCATTGTGACAAGAAAGGATAAGTCAACTTGGGGAGATCTCTACAAGATCAATTTCCACTTTTGGTTGTAAAATCTCTCCCTTCCATATCAATACAAAGAGTATAACGTTTTCCTATATTTGTTATGTTATGTTTACATTCATATATTTCAATGCTATGTTGATCCATTGAATAGAGTGATTGGACAATGCTACAAGGTCATAGATATTTGGCTTGTGTTGAGTGTTTTTGGAGGTTCTAATTATAGGTACCAGAGCTACGACTCGAGCTTATAGGCCCAAAGGAGAATGAAGCTTGTGATGGATCCCAAGTAAGCATATTTCCATTCTCCAATTTCTCTAACAGTAACATTATATTATTTGCTTTCTATTGTTCTATACTAGGCCACTAGGTCTAGGGAAGATACTTTTGTCAACAGCCATAGGTTTCATATAACAATATCCATTCTCAGTGTTTCTCCATTGATTTTATTCGAATGAAATCACCACATATTAACCATAAATCATACTAGAATGGGTCCAAAACCTTTTAGATTCTGAAGAAATTTATTTTTTTCCTAGTCAAGTGAGGACCATAGACATTGGTTATATATCCAATTTCATCTAAGTCAATTAACTAGAAGGAGGCCAAGATAATATGAGCAGTAGGTGTATAATTATTACTTTCGAGGGTTCCAAATCATAACAAAACTCCATGTGTGACTATTGGCATACATTGCTAGTGATTGAAAACCTTTCGAACTCTAGAATGCAATTCCACATATCTTTTCACTAAAACACGTGGGCAGTATCACCATATGAATTTATAAATAGATATGTTCCTTTAGAAGAATTTATTCCATGATATAGTTGGGGACTTTAATGTTCAAATATATTATATTCATGGAATTTTGTTTTGGGTATAGGGAAATTTCTCTTTCATCAACATGGACTATCCTTAATTAGCCAACATTTCTCCAACTTGTCTGATCAAGTCCTTGCTGTGGCTATGCTATCCTTTTTTTACCATCTGTACTAGCTTACAAGGTTCTTTAAACGTGTGATGGTAAATGCTTAGATAATGAATGAAAGAGTTGGATTCATGTTTAGTATTACCTTTTCATTTGCTTTCCTTGAGATTATCTTTGTGAAGCATATGAATATGATGATATAGAATAGTTTACCTA
>APFE030440490.1:18181-32977 GCA_000404065.3 Pinus taeda | reverse complement strand
AAAGGTCCACATTTCATCGCATTATCACAATCGGCTTTGGCAAAGGATTAGGCCCCATACATCCATATGATACATTGTGATGTGATCAATTGGTGATCACTCATCGCATATTCTTAAGGCCTGAAGTCCTGTCGCATACAAATGAATTACGTTGATGCGATAAAGTGGCTCTGTTTTCCCCGATTTGATCTGGTCCATTGATCTTAGAGATCCAATGAGCACTGTGCATTACTCTTCAACTCTTTCTTCCATCTGTTTACTTGATTTCATTGAATATTGTTGGACTTACACCTTTCACAGGTTTCCTCTGCCATACTCCATTTTCACACACGACTTTCATATACAACAGTAAGCTATGATATCTTTGAAGTAGGCTTAGCTATTATTATAACACTAAGGACCCCAATTATGCTTTGAACACTGTGATTTATAACTTAAGGCATACAAATAGAGAAGGATGCTTTAGTTGTTCCATAGGCAACTATATAGAGGTAAACAAAGGATTTTAATAAAAACAACACACTCACACACACTAAATCATTTTATTCAATACAATAAGTTTACAGAGTCTCACCCTCTGGCTATACTACAACAATAAAAGAACCTGTTTCCATCTTGAAATCCTCACTCTCTCTTACACGATTCTAACCTAGCTAACCTCTAGCTAGCATCTCTAACCTATCCAACCTCTGAATTATAAAAAAAGATCACAATTTATACAAAAGTAGATTCATGAACCAATTCTGGTTCAGATCCAAAAATCTCTCACCCTCTCCTAAAGAATCTCTTCAACTCCACTCTTTTCTAAACAAACGCAAAATCAAGCTTTCAAATTCCTCATATCCTATTCAAACCAAATAAATCTAACTACTTGGCTTAATCTCCACACAGGGAGGATCACTTAGCCACTATACCCTTTTTCTCATATTTTACAACAGATAACTACTCTCATACATTTAAATAAATAAAATTAACTAAACTCTTGTCTTCCAACCCTTTGTTAGTCACAACATGTGATCATGCCATCACATTGCTGACTAGGCCTGGATTCTCCTACATTAGACTCCCAAAATCAAAAGATTTCATGACCTCCTGGTCATGTGTTTCTTCTGCTGATCATCCAATATTCCTAACTTTACTTTGTAATTGGTCATCACTTTCATCATACTGCTGATTCAATTCTTCTGCCATTGTCACTTCTATTCCTCCATATTTCCAAATCTTATTTTGCTGTTGTCCTCTTTCGTTGCTGATACAAACTTCTTTTGTTAATTTCTCTTTCTTGTTGTCCCTCTTCTTCACTGACTTCATCTTCCATAATTTCTCAACTTCCTCTTTACAATTTGTTCTTAACTGAACTCCATTGACATCTATCTACTGTACATTTCTCCTCATCATACAAATTATAAAAATTTTCTCCAATTATTCTTCACCTCTGTCATTTACAAACTGTTGTTTGTATTCTATAGCTTCCCTTCCATTATCATTAAAGATAATCCTTTCCTCTATGCTATTAGGTTCATCTAATAACCTTCCTAGAAAAATACAAATTCCTTCATATTCAATAAGCATGTCATTTGCATATGACTCCTCCTTCCTGTATAAAATAGAATTTCCATCACAATTGTCAGATTCAAAATAACTATGGTTTTCACTTTCCATAGGTAATTCTGCCATCAAATATTTATATTGTCCTTTTGCATAAGTTATGAAATTGTCATCAATTTTCATTTACATTCTTTCCTCTACACTATATAGTGTTCCTTGTTCTAACACAAGACTATCATTCAACAATTCAATAGCTAGGATATCTTGGAGCATATCATTGTGAAGTATCCTTTCATCTTCTATACTTATACCATTGCAACAAAATGATGTTTTATCTTCTCCTACAACATAAACAAAATTCTGGTTTTCTAAAGCTTCTTCATGGTTTACAGATTCATAAAAATAATCCACTTTAAAATCACAAAATTCCTGAACTTCTGCATCTGTCAACATCATCATATATTCCTTCACAATTTCTATAATACTTTCATTTTGATTCTCTATTGAAGATATTTCATTTTGGTTATCATCACAAACTTTCATTTTCTTATCTTCAGCTTCTTTAATCATTGTTGAGGCTCAACACTGCTCTTTCCCTAGCAAATTTTCTCATTCCTTTCCTTTGTTTTCCCAATGTGAAAATGCATTCTCGTCATCAATGAATAGTATATATTTCCTTAAGGATGACATTTAATGATTTACATATTATACTTTTATGTTTTTCTATTTGAATAAATTTTTGTCTTTTAGCTACGGAACACATCCTATTCTACAGCTAATCGGTTGTTCTGTAGCTATCTTCATGCTTCAACAGGTTACAAGTGTCAAACAAGGAAACTGGCCACATGGGCATCTCTGGAATGGTCATGACATGGATCCTATCCTAGTCAACCAGCCCAAAACGACAAAGAAACCAGCTCAAGACTTTGGTCAATGGAGAAGTCAAACATAGAGACCAAAGGCAATAGGACTCTGTTTTGTGGATAATCAACATGTTTCATAGTGATGGGAAGCGTTATCTGTGAAGTGTTATCCGAAACAACTTCCTGAAACCATGGACTCCAACAACCATCTGTGCAATCGAATCCAATAGCCATCATCTTGGATTTATATCTTTAGCAGCCGAGGAAGAAAATTCCATGTGCCTGTCTTCTATGTGTTTTTGGCTGTAGCTTATTTTTCTCCACAAATAGTTGCATAATTTTCTTATAAATACCTATGTAAAGAACTCAGAAGGAGTTTGAATTTCCTCATGTATTAAGCTCAGACTACTGCTTTGTAATTTTGAAAAACTCATTTCCTATGTTTTTTTAATATGAAGACCGCAAGTTTTATGTATATGTGAAGGAATTTCTTGGAGTTTGATTAAGTACGCATAACCTGATCAGTTGTAGAGGGCCCCTGCGTTGATAGAGGTTTTATTTCATTTTGTTTTATCTTTTCTAGTTAACTGTAAATTCATCATTTCTTCCATAGTGTTCATAACCATTTGTCATACTAACCTTGTTTATAATGCAATCCTTATCATTTTCTTACTAATGTAGAATAGCTTCTTTCAGTACAGAATAGTTCCTTTTTGCTTAAATTCTTTCTAGTTTTTATCAGTAGTTAGAAGTTTAAATGTAGTAGTGTAATGTAGTTTGTTTTATTTACTATTTCACTAGTCTTTAAATTTTCAATTAGACTGATCAGTGCCATTACTATTTTTGCCATTTTATTACTAGTTTATTGACTCATGGTGTAGATGAATGTTTCTGAAAAGCCCTTTTAGTTGATAAATCATCTTAAACTAAGTGGTTGAATACTTCATTCATGCAATGAGTCTTTTCTGCACTTTTACATTTATTTTCTCCTATAATAATGAAGTACAGAATTCCTCAAAATGTCATCACAAGGAGGTTTTTCTCCCAAAATTGAGAGGCAAAGTAACTAATTACTTCATTTAGTTTTGTTTCCATAGTTGTAATTCACTTTTAGTTTTATTATTTCATTTAGTTTTGTTTTTATAATAGATTAGACATTAGTTGTAATTTCACTTTCATTTTTTAGTATTTCATTTAGTTTTGATTTTGTCATTGATTAGACAGTGGTTGAAATTTTACTTTTTAGTTTTTAGTTCATGATTTGGGAATAATGATAAGAGCAAAAATAGAAACTCTATTTTCATTTCTTGACTAAACTTTGCTTCCAACTCTTACTTAAGCTCTTTCAATTTTCATTTCTTTAGGTTCTTAGTAGTCTTTATAGAAGTTAGATTAAGACTTTTTTAGTTACATTGTAAATCATTAGAGATTAAATGACCAAAAACCCCCAAAACAACATAAAACAAAAAACAATGAAGTAAGAAGGGTCATCTAGCACAAATAGTGCACTACACTTCATTAGTTTACGATAGAGAAACTTAGGACACTAAATTGACTAAACATTTTGGCATCGATGTCAGGGAAGTGTAACTAGGTAGCCTTATCTCTTACATTAAAAAAAAAAAGAAAAAAAGAAAAAAAAGCAAAACAATGACATGCATAGAGAAAGAGACTCTAGGGGTAGATTTAGAGCTAGGGGCAGAAGTTCGATTCCTACAACACCACCTACTCCACCAGGAGTAAGGAAAGACACACCTCCATCCCAGAATCATACTCCCAGCTATAGGATTCCTAGAATTCAAGGGGAAGAAACTCAATCAGAAGAACCTCCTACTTCATCTACCAAGACAGTCCTAAGAGAGAAAAATTTTGAATCTCCAATAGCAAGGATAACCTTTTTCACCTCCATAGGAGAGTCTATTGTTATTGAAGAATTAGGAATACTTGGTGAGGAAGAAGAAGTAGAAACTCTCTCCCATAATCCATTAATAGAAGAACCAGAGGAGAAGGGAATAACTTTACGAATTGAACCCTATACTGACTCTGAAGAAACTATAATGGTAGAAGAGGAACAAGATGGAGAATTCTCACTGTTTGGAGGGGGTTTAGAGGAAGATGTAGAGGAGATAATGGAGGAGGTAGAGGTAATAATGGAGGAGACAGAGGAAATAAGGAATTAGATAACTCTTTTGGATTACCTATATTGGATGAGGAAACACATACTACAATGAAAAATATCTCACCATCTGTCCTCCAAAACTTCTATGGGTTGAGAAGTGAGGACCTTGAAACATTTTTTCTTGAGGTTGAAGTCTTGTGCAGAACTTATGACTATCTAGAAGACTCTCAAAAAAATGAATTATTTCCTTCAACATTGAAAGGAGCTTCTTTGAAATGGTTCATGGGGTTAGTCACTCAATCCATTAGAACATGGAATGACATGAAAAAGACATTTTTGGATTGATACTTGGATTATTGTATGCCTACCAATCATAAAGATGAGGTGTTCAAAATGATGCAAAGAGAGGATGAAAACTTAGAAGATTTGATTGAGAGATTCAACTATAATTTGAAAATAGCAAAGATGAACAATTTAGATGAAGAAACTTTTAAAGCTCTTTTGTTAAAGGCCATTAGAGATGAATGGATAGATATCCTTAACATGATGGGGAAGGGAAATATCTCTCAACTTCCATTGAGTGATATAGGAGAACTATGTGTTCATCTCTCAAGAGGGAAATCTAAAACATGGAAAGCGCTGAGAGATCCTTCTCTTGTTAGAGCAAACAAATCTGCAACTGGTTCTATAAGTAGGGCATAAATTGGCAATATGCTTGATGAGTTTAAAAATGACATTCTAGGGATCCTTAGTGAGCAATTAGACACCCTTAATATTCAAAACAAGTAGAAAACAAAGGCTGATGCTTTAGCCATTTTTTGTCCAAAATGCAGAAAGAAAAATGCTCTAAGGGAATACCCTTTAGATGCAAAAATTGTAGAAACTTGTATGATCTATTTGGAAAGCCATGAAACCAAGGGTTGTCCTTCAATCCCAGGTCTTAAGGCTATCTTTAAGACGAAACAATCCCAAATTCTGCAGAATTTCCTTGTTTTGTTACAAGAAGACCTTGGTTAGGGCCACAAAATCAGGGATTTAATAATCAAATTTATCGTCAACCCCCACCAAAATGGAATTCTTGGCAGAAACTATGGCCTCAACCACAATCTCAGTATCAATCTCAACCATGGGCACAAGGGGTACAAAATCCTTATGGGATTTTTGCTCAATATTATCAATATCCTCCATCCTATCAGATTATCCTCCCCCACAAAATCAACAACAAAACTCTCAACTTTCATTGCCATTTCCACAACAACCCCCACAACAAAGTCAAAATCCTTAACTCTTGCTACCATTTCAGCAGAAACCAAATTAGCTACCTGCCCAACCATTACCAAACCCCAACATGGTATAAGGACAACAATTTCCAACTTACATGATTACTCCTCTAGATCTTAATGATGTGCAACTAAAATATAGAAGGATATTAGAAAAGAAAAGACCTTTTGTAGTTGTTCAAGAATAAGATATTTCTGAGGAGGATTCTCTAAAAGTCAATACAAGTTTTGAGGAAACATCTCTCCAAAACCAAAACACCAAAACATTGAAAAAGGAAAACAAAAAGAACCAGTGAACACAACTCCTATCATTGAGCAACCAACATCTATTTCTACACCTCTTTTTCTTGAAAGACTACAAATTGATAGAGGGGTACAAAAACAGATCTTGTTTCCCAACTATGATTTTCTAGATGAATTGAAGAATGTATGTATCAAAATTCCTTTGCTACAAGCCATTAGAGAAATTCCAATTCTAGCCAAAACAATAAAGTAGTTGAGTATCAAAATACCAAGAAGAAAAACAAAAGAAAAAAAGAATTCACCTGGTAGGAAAAATAGTAGACATAATGATGGGAAAAATTGCCATATAGAAATATGTGGATCTAGGGAATCCAATTGTCAAGACACATATAAATGGAATTGAAATTCCAAATACATTGATTGACTTAGGGGCAGCAATAAACATCATGAGTAGACAAACTATGGAGCAACTTAAACTTCCCAATTACACACCTACCTTACTGTAACTTGCAGATAGATCAATAATCAAACCAAATGGTTTTCTAGAAGACATTTCAGTATCCTTAGATTCTTGAGAATATCTTTTTGATTTCATGATCTTAACTCCCAAGAATAATCTAGGAGGACACCCACTCATATTAGGAAGACCTTGGCTGGCCACAGCTAATGCTTTTATTAATTATAGATCTGGTGACATGTATATTTTTTATGCTAATTCAACAAAGAAATTTACTTTGTATCCTCCAGCAAAAGAAATCACATAAATAGATGACAGGGAATGGATTGATGATGAAGACGATATTCAACCTCTCTTTACTATATCAGAAATTAGTGAAGATAGTCAAATTTTGAATACATTGGAAAAGTTTGAAACATCTTCAGAATATGATCATGCACAATTTCAAGAAAAATCTAATGTTGAATACTTGTCATCTAGGAAAATGTCTCTCTATTCTATGGAAGAGTTTGGTAGCTCTACAATTGAAATTTTTCCAGATAGGACATTGAACATAAACAAAAACTTGGAGAAAATACAACAAGAAGAGCTAACCAAAACATTACAAAAGAATTTTTCTGCATTTGCATGGGAATACACCGACATGAAAGGCATTGATCCTAAGACTTGCATCCATCATATCTATATTGAGGAAAACCGTAGACCAATCAAACAACATCAGAGAAGAATGAGTCCAAATCTTAGGGAAATTGTAAAATAAGAGCTCCAAAAATGACTAAATGTAAACTTCATTTACCCCATTTCAAATAGTCAATGGGTTTCTGCTTTGACAATTGTGCCTAAAAATAATGGTAAATGGAAGGTGTGCATTGATTACTGAGAATTGAATAAAGCAACCCTTAAAGATCAATTTTCTTTGCCCTTTATATATCAAGTGTTAGATACATTAGTAGGTAACAAGTATTTCTCATTCTTGGATGGTTTTAGTGGTTATAATCAAATTCAGGTAGCACCTGAGGATCAGGATAAAACCACATTTACTTGTCCATGGGGAACTTTTACCTATCGAGCACTCCCCCTTAGGTTGTGTAATGCTCCTACAACATTCCAAAGAGCAGTACTAGGAATTTTTTCTGATCTAATACATGATTATGTAGAGGTATATATGGATGATTTTACAGTCTATGAAAACACATTTGAAGAAGCTTTGGAAAATTTGGAAAAATTTCTTAAAAGATGTAAAGAAACAAACCTTTCACTAAGCCATGAAAAATGTTTTATGATATTTACAGAAGGTATTTTTTTAGGACATCACATCTCGGGAGATGGGATTAAAGTTGACAAATCTAAAGTTGAAGTCATCTCTAAGTTATCAATTCCAAATTGCCAAAAGAATGTTAGAAGTTTTCTAGGATTTACATGTACTATAGAAGGTTTATAGAAAGATTCACTAAAATAGCATCTCCACTCTTCAAATTGCTTACAAAATATTGTAAATTTAGTTGGAATCCTGATTGCCAGCTAGCATTTGAAAGCTTGAAAGAAAAAAAATTTTGAAGCACCCATTTTAGGTCCAAATTGGATATTTCCACAGATGCTTCAGATACAGCTCTAGGAGTTGTATTGGGACAAAAAGATTTGATTCCTTATTCCATTTACTATACAAATAAGAATTTGACTCCCATTGAGTTGAATTATACTATGACTGAAAAGGAATTTTTAGTTGTTGTTCATGCAATTAACAAATTCAAACACTATATAACAGGCTATGAAACTTTTGTTCATACATATCACTTTGCAATTAGATATTTGATGAATAAACCTATTACTAATGGCAAAGTTACAAGATGGCTTTTAGTTTTACAAGAATTCAACATTACTGTGTTAGATAGACCTATAAAAAAAACACAGTTGTTGATTTCTTGTCCAAGATTTAGAATATCAAAGAAGACTCTCCGGTTGAAGATAAGTTTCCTGATGAATATCTTTTTGCAGTAACAAGTCAAACTCCTTGATTTACAGATATTGCTAATTACTTGGTTGCATGGAAGTTACCTTCACATTTGTTGCCTAGAGAGAAAATAAATATTATTCAAGAAAGTGCAATATATTCATGGTTCACTAATGAATTGTATAAAACAGGGCCAGATCTTATGATTAGAAGGTGTGTCAGGGAAGATGAAATGCCTGATATTTTCAAAGCATGTCATGATGAGTCGTGTGGTAGACACTTTGCTGACAAGAGGACAACCTATAAAATCCTTTCTTTAGGATATTATTGGCCATCAATCTTCAAATATGCTAAAGAATGTGTCAGGAGGTGTGACATCTACCAAAGGGTAGGGAAATCTACTCCCTCAAATGAAATGTCATTACAAACTCAGCTACTTATTGAACCCTTTGGAAAATGGGCTTTAGACTTTATTGAACCAATTAATCCTCCATCTAAGTAGAAAAAGTATATATTGGTATGCACTGATTATGTCACCAAATGGGTAGAAGCCAGAGCATTACCTTTTGCTAATGAAAAATATGTAGTTAATTTTATTTTTTAGGATATCTTCACTCGTTTTGGTGTCCCAAGAGAAATTGTGACAGATCAGGGATCTCAATTCACATCCAATATGGTGGAAAGGTTTGTGGAGGAGTACAAAATTAAGCATAGGAAATCTACTCCCTATCATCCACAAGAAAATGGTCAAGTGGAGTCTACAAATAAAGTGATTGAAGGAATCCTCACCAAGACTATGCATCTACATAGAAGAGATTGGGCAGAAAGGCTTCCTGAAGCCTTATGGGCCTATAGGACTACGTGGAGGAACACAACATGACATACACCCTATGAACTTGTTTATGGGAGACAAGTCCTGTTCTCTATAGAGTTCCAAATCAGAACTTTCAAGATGGCAGTCCAGTTGGGGATGGATTTATTAGAACCTCAAAAACATAGACTGGAGTAATTAAATGAACTTGATGAAATTAGGGAAGAGGCAGTTCAAAGGACTGGTATAGTCCAACAACAGAGGACTAAATGGCATGATAAATACGTCAATGACAAGAGGTTTCAAGAAGGACATTGGGCAATGTTATTTGATTCAAAGTTTAAGAATTTCCAAGGGAAGTTTCAAACTCATTGGCTTGGGCCATATGAGATTGAAAAAGTCTTTGGTAATGGAGTAGTGAGGATCAGAACAATAGATGAAATTCAAACTCCTCTTCTTGTGAATGGTCATAGATTGAAGATATATTAAAAACCAGATTCAAAGGAGGAGTTCATCAAGATCTTCCAGAACAATTCTAAAATGAGGTTAGTGAAGAAGAATCCTTCTTCTCCACCAGCTTAGTCTTTATTTTTCCTATCTAAAAAAAATAATAAAAAAATAAATTGTATAAGGTTGAAAACTAATCATTGATTGGCATGCTTATACAGAAAATACAGGGCAAAAATCAGAAGTTTCTGACACCTTATATTTTCCATTTCCTTTCTATAATAAGTGGTGAAAAAAGCCACAGTCACTCTACATTATGTAAATTTCATTATCTCATCTCACTTCACTCTATTTTACTTTTACAGTTTCACTTCATTCCATTGCCATATTTCACCAATAAATTTATCCTTCTCTAGTATGCCTTTGATCTCCATTTTCATTTATCATCTTGTCTTATTTTCACTTACAAAGCTATTTCCATTTCATTCATTCATAAGCGATATTTCACTCTCTGTTTCATGTTCTGTAGTTGTTTTCACATTCTGCAGCTAATTCTGTTCTGCAACTGATCCTGTTCTACAACTAATCTGATTCTACAACAACAATTTGTTTATCAATCCAAGAAGTTCATAATAAAATCATGTATGCAGGTAATTGAATAAAAATGAACTTTGAAGACCAATCATGCCTAAAGTACTTGTGGAGCAAACATCCAAATATTAGCAAGTGGAAGGTAAAGGTTCCAAAGGTAAATACAAAAATTTATTACAAAAAGCAATTTTAAAACATAAGCTTGTATAACATGTATGATCATGTGTCTCCTTAATTAACCATCATGTGATTTAACCGCCACAATGTCTCCGCCATATATTCTGTTTTCAATGAAAAATGGTACAATGATTCCTTCATAACCGATCTCCACTTCAAACTCCATAAATTGTACTTAATCAGTCCTTCACAGCTACACCTATTAACAGTCAAATTAATAACATGACTTACTTATCTACGACTCTCAAACCCTGACTGTTTATTTATTACATGCCAATTCTTAAGTTCTTGTCTCATATTCATGCAGCCATTTCATGTATACAGTCATTCTGTTTCCATATCTATAGTCACTCTGTTTTCATATACCCAGTTACTTCTGTTAGCGCTCAAATCTACCTTAGGCTGAAATAAGGTAAGACTCAAGGCCACATCAAACCACGCTCAGCCTCGTAGCTAGCCCTACGAGGACAGGAGAGGCTCTCTCCGGGTCAAATCGGCAAAAAATATCGAAAGGATTGAGATGACCGAATTATGAATGATTTTAGGCTAGGTATGAAGTACAAAAGTGTAGAATGATTTTTTAATGATTTGTTAAATCAAGGGAAAGGCAAATTTGGGTCGGGAATGAGGCACAGTTTGCAGAGGTCTCTTGGGCAGATAGGCGATTGTTTTGATGCCTAAACCAGGTGAGAATGGGTAGATCAATTGGGAGGGCTAGGAGAGCAAGGGAGTCCCAAGGATCTCCTTAAACTGAAGAAAAAATAGAAGATAAAAATTTAAAGGCCAGAGCATAGATTTCATGGATTCTACCTTAACACTTCATTTGTTAATTAAGAAGATTCAATAGAGATAAGATGACACTACACAACTTACAAGTACTGAGAGAAACACACCATCAATACATAAAGCCACATGGATCCCAAATAGTGCTGCAAAACCCTGGTCTTTCCTTTGCCAAAAATGCAGATAAGATATGTACAATATAGTGTCAAGCTATTCCCAAGAGTCCAACCATAAACATGACTAAGAAAATACATAATATAGGCAATCTAACACATTCCCTTGCCTCTAGTGGTCGAGCTCATCCTCCTAGGAGCTGTTTCAACCAATTCTAAACTAAGCACTACAATCTAGGTAGTCAAAACAACTTGCTTCTATAAGCTAGGAAACCAATTCATTCATTACATTTTTGCTATTTTATGAATGAATCATCTAGAATAGGTAAATAAGTGTCATAACAACATAAATTTCCAATAATTACATCAAGGACGGTGAAAAATCCCATCACAAGTCAAAACAGGTGAAACTGGCTTGATTCGCTGAGCTGAGGAGGAAAACTGTGCCAAAAAACCCTGTGCGCCACACGCCTGAGCCCTGTGCGCCGTGCGCCTTTCCACCTAATTTTGGGGCACTCCCCAGAATCCAAATTGAGCTTAGGTTGGCTTTTTGGAAATCCCTGGATGTCTACTTTCCAACCCAAGTGGAATTTTCCAATTTGGTCTCTATTTGACCCTCCAAAAGGGGATTCTCCCAGAAGTACTTCCTGCTGATGCAAAAAGTGGCAGAAAGGTGATTTTCATGATGTTTTTTGAGCTTTTGATCACCCAAAACTTGATGAAATGCCTTGGAAATTGTGAGCATGTGTATTTCATCATGACAAATCCAAAAATTTAAGCCACCTGTGATTTGGACTTCCCCATCTTATGGGTCGTGCGCTGAGCGCGACACATAGAGCCCAAAAACCTGTTTCGCAAGCCAAAAATTTTGAAATGAAAAAATTTTCTCCAAATTTGCCCAAAATTAGAGTGAAGACCCTCCATCATGTATCATGCTCAACTAATGAAGCCTCGGCCAAAACTCGAAGTGGATCAGGCCTTTTGCGTTGTTTTTTTGCTTTGCTCAAACGCCTTTTGAGGATCTTCATTCTCGCTTTGCAAACATGCATGCGAGCCCAATAGTGAGTCTTCATGTGGCGAAGCATGTCCTTGTCCCTGTTTGCTTTAGCTAACAACTTTTCCAAATGAGTGTTCCCCCGGATGAGCATTGATTCCCGATCAATAGGTGTCAAATCACCGGGTCTCCTACGAGCCAATTCCCGGTCTTCCCGAATCTTGCGCAACTCACAAAGTTCATGCTCATCTTCCAACTGTTTGTTTCACTGCTCTAAGTAGTTGATCACCCATTTAGCCATCTGCAATTTCTTTTGCAGCAACTCATTCTCAGCCCTTTGCTCTCGGATAATCTCCTTGAGCTCTGAGTTGGGCGAACTAGCATCAACATCAATGACACCGATATCCTGAACTCCTGAAGGACCCTCATCAACCATGGGTCTCTTGCCCCTATCCTGAATCTGTACCTGTGCTAAAGATGGAAGTGAGACCCCTTCCACATGATGTGGAGATAATACTCGCTCTGTTGATGATGTCAACGAGACCCCTTCCACCCCGGGTGGAGATAGTACTCGTCGTGCGGCTGCAAATAAGGCCCTAGGGCCTTTCTGATATGTCACATATACTGGAGCATCAACATGCTCGGTCTCAGGAATGTCAAACTGCTGTGAAGGCCCTCCTTCCTCATGAACTATCTCTAGAGGAGGCTGTAGCTCGGAAAAGAAATCACGGGAGATGAAATCCTCCCAAGCAATACCCTGCTGTGCCAACTGATGCATCACTATGATTTTGATCAATGCATAGTGATATATGCTTCTGTGCTGATGTGTCGGGGTCTTCCTCTGTACTAAAGGTACCATCCTCTCTATGTTTTGGCACATGAAAAACGAAATGTTCATCATACGTACCCGTGTGAAATGCATCAACAAACGAACATGGTACGCATAGAGACGTGAGAATCTGCCCTCACAGCTGAAATATCGAATGATGAGTTTCATCAATAGTGCAAACTCATCTTTCAGGTATCTGAAAGGAAAGGTGGCGCTCAAGTGTCTAATATATGCGGGCTTGACATATGGCTCATAGTAATACCTGTCCAGCATCTGGCGTTTACTCCATTCCTCCCCCACATTTGGTATCTCGGTGGCCTGAGCAATAGTGTCCGGTGACAAAGTGAAATCCACTCCGGCAAGGTTTACATGACCATCCTGTAAGTTAAGGACAAATAGACGGACCAGTTCCCGATGATGCTGATTTTGTGAGATCATCTCACAATATTGGTAACATGCTTGGAGCCGAAAACAATCCATTGCAAGTGGGCAAGCTTGCAATTGAGCCAAAGAGGTAGGCTCCTCCCTAACATTCTGTCCACTTTTGCCACCTTTGTGATACCTCCGTGGCACATTAAACACATTGACCTCCGGTGTAGAGTCACTATCATAATCCTGTTCATATACTGACTCGGTCTCTGACATGTTCTTTAACAACAAGATAGCTGGAATATATATATATATGCTGATATAAAATTGTGTGCCAAAATTTGACTGTTGACTTTTTGTCTTTTTATCAAAATGTTGTGACCAAGGGGACATAAATGACAAGGGAATTGTTAGGAAAAGGGAAGCATTAGGGAAATGGGAACAATGGAAATAAAATAAGGAAATTAGGGAAGGGAAAGGGGCATAGAAATGTTTTAGGGTTTTGAAATAAGGTAGGGATTATATGGCTATAGGGGAGGGATTAGGATTTTGAGAGAGGAAGGTGTAGTGTTTGTGGGGATTTATTGGGGAAAATATTTTGGGAATATAGTAAATGGGAAACAAGGGAAATAAGAAACCTTGGCAACAGTGATTTTTGAAAACCCTATAGCAAACTTGGCACTTGACCCCTTATAGCAAATTGATGAACATGGAGGTTTTTGTACACTTGGTTTTCATGACAAATATATCCTAACTTCTTTATATAAACCATCAAAACCCAAAATCAAGCCATGAGTGCAGGCCTACCTGCGAATTTATGCGTGAGGAGAGGTGATTTGAGTGATTTCTAGGCGAATTCAAGCATAAACTCCTATGCGCCACGCGCTTTACCCAACGCGCCGCGCGCGTGTTAATTTGCACTATGAAAAGTCGCCTGATGCGCCGCGCGCCTCTCCTGATGCGCCGCGCGACCTGGAACTGACCCAAATTGCTCACAAACTTGCAAAATCACCTTTGAACGATGCTCTTGGCTCTCAAAATGTGGAATGGGTTGCAAATGAGGAGAAATGACTTGATATAGCCTCCCTTTAATTTTTGCTTGATGAAAACCCATTTTTCTTATGTTTGGTTGTTGACACTTTTTCAAAATTAATAGGCTCTGACCTTTTTGGTTTCTTTCATAAAATAGGTTGAAATGATGATTTTCTCTGATAATTTTTT